>CAUDMG010000774.1:1285000-1385000 GCA_958450375.1 Homarus gammarus | reverse complement strand
ACACGCACGCACCACCCCCACACCCACACAAATACACCCACGTCCCCCCACATAAACACTACCAACCACAATTAGCCACCACAATACACATATAGGTTAGAGAAACAGTTGAAAGAGGAATCCTAAAAAAAAAAAAAAAAAAAAAAAAAAAAAAGTGCAGAGAGGAGAATATAGTTAGAGTTCGGGTCAAAGGAATGGAAATAACCCAAAATTACTGTATGTAAATGGAGTAGACTTTGGAGAGTCACAGGAGCTGGGAATCTTAGTGGGGGTCTCTCTTTCTCTCTCTCTCTCTCTCTGGCCGCTACGTAATGGACGGAAGGAGGATGTAAATGCAGGTAAGAGGGAATTAAGTGTGCAGCCGAGGAAGAAACATTTTGAAAAGAAATAAAATGTTACTGTAAACCACAAAAAGATGGAAATTATTGGAACTTAAAAAAAAAACATATTTATGTCATCCCCCAAAAGAGTTTAATTATTTTTGTAAACAGATTATGGGAATTATATCACAAAAGCAAAAATTATTGGGACGTAGAGAAAATGGATATTGTTGTATCATAAAAGATATAATTACTGCAATAACATAAAACAAAACTGATAATAAAACAGAGAGAATAGAAACTATTGCAATATTTAAAAATGGAAACTGTTTTATGATAAAAGACATAAATCATTTTAATAATAGAAAATGGAAATTATCGCACCAAAAATAGTAATACATGGAAAATTAAAGTTATTGTTAAAAAAACAAATATTTTCACAAACTCCAAATCGTTATAAAAATCTACAATACACAGATAAATGATGTTGGTTAGTATATAAAATAATCTTTGGTAATAACAAAATACAAGAAGGCGCAAAAGAGAGTTAAATGTTGTTAGAATAATGGAATTAATAACCTTGTTTTGTATTTAAAGACCTTAGTTGTTGAAGCACAGTAATAACATTATAACAACAGAAGAAGAAGTGTAACTAGAGCAGAAAACACGAAAAACGTCATGGGTAAAGAAAATGACATATGGTTGAAAATTTAAATCCTTTAAAAACACATATGGAACCCACAAAATAAATTGGGAGAGATTATATATTATTTAAAGTACCAGCGAGTGTTGTGAGTGTGTGAACGTGTGCGAATGAGAGGTAGAAGTGTTACTGTGCTGGAGTGAGGCGAGTGTTACTGTGTGAGTATAAGAGGTATGAGTGTTACTGTGTGAGGGTGAGAGTTAGTATGCAAGAGTGAGCGGTGAGTGTCAGTGAATGTTAGCATACACAAATTAGCGTGTGGGAGTGCATTCACCTCCTAAAAAGTGTTAGCGAGCCCCAGTAAAGAGTATTAAGAGAGAGAGAGTGGCGAGTTATTACATGCGAAAAAGTGTTACTGCGCGAGAAACTGGAGTGGAAGAGTGAAAATGTCAGCCTTTGGGTGAAAACAATAGCGAGTGAGACTAGAAGTGTCAGAGTGAGAAATGTTGTTGGTATTAGGCGAGGAGGAGGAGAGGCGATGCCTACAGGAGGGCTGGATGCGTGTGTCAACACCTATGAAAGCAACTGGTCAACTCGCTACCTGGAAAGAAACACCAACACCTATTTTATTCCTTTCACATTTCTGGAAAGACAAAAAAATTTTACTTTTGCCCTGTGAGTGTTAAAGTAACTAAGCCAAACACTTCCTAGAGGTGTCTCGACTTTACAAGACCAACTTCCCTGGAAATCTTATCCATAGTGACTCCAAGTGCATTTCCGCGGTCTCGCGAAAAGTCAACTAAGGGTTTCTGGGACTCGGTAAAAGAAAAAGTCTTGCCGAAACCCAATGCACAGGGCAAGAAAACCTCCACCACCATAGACGTGATGGCTCCACAAATTGGCCAAATGGGGTCGCCACTTTCCCTCGGGAAGGAAGTAGAAAGTTGGCTGGTGTGAGCTTGCACGAACGTCTCTTAGCTGAACTCCCCTGTCTTAGGGCGAGACATAATGCTGTTCTCACATCCTACAGAGCAACAAGGAGAGAGGACCCACAACACACTAGAGTAACAAGCAGAGGTCACCCGTAACACACATCGTTCAAGAAACACGCATCGCTCAAGAATCACACATCCTTCAAGAAACACACACCGTTCAAGAAACACACACCGTTCAAGAAACACACATCGTTCAAGAAACACACAGAAACACACATCGTTCAAGAAACACACACCGTTCAAGAAACACACACGGTTCAAGAAACACACACCGTTCAAGAAACACACACCGTTCAAGAAACACACACCGTTCAAGAAACACACACTATTTTTCTCACTATTTACCATTACCACTTCATCCGTCAAAATCTCCATCACACATTCACCCTCCAGGAAACATTAGGACGTTATTACTCATCCATCACCCAATTGCTGGATTTTTTCACTTAATATTTTTGTCCTTACATTTCTTCCTTCAGCATTTAAATATACTTGTATGAGGTTAAGTTCAGTTATTTTCTTTCACTCCTTTATCACAATTCCACAGAGTTATTACACCTCCTTAGGAACACTTTATTAATGCTATCAAAATGAGTAGTTTCAGGTTAAAGGTGTTTTTTTTTGCCCTGTCTGTCTCTTTCCTGTTATGTTATATCTTCTGAGGCGCCATATTGTACCACCTCTTCAGTGTATCTTCTTAAAACTTCTTGTAATTACATTTTGTTTTTTGTTTTTTTATTTCTTTCTGTCTAAAGTATATTTTGTTAAATCTTTTGTTAAACATCATAATTCTATCAACAATTAAATTTCTTTATTTAAGGCTTCCTAATTATTTTTGTTTAAGTTTATTTTGTTAAATTTAGAATAACTATCATTATTACCTCTCTCTCTCTCTTCTATACCTACTTCCCTGCCTTACTTCTCTCCCCCCCCCCCCCCCCCCAACATTCTCCTCTAGTGTCAGTCGGAAAATACGACCTGGGTTCACATAGCTCTGGGACGAGTACATTTCTGGAGCCATTTTTCAAGAGACGCCATAAGAAAACTTGTATAAATAATCTCTCTCTCTCTCTCTCTCTCTAAGTGGCAGAGAAGGATAAGGCACTCCATGAGACTAAACCTCACATAGATGCATCATAAGTATCCGTTATAGGAAAGCGTTTTGACCAATTCCATCCCCCCCCTCCCCCTCCCCTTCCCCCGCCGCTGAAGTGAAATCCAGAAATACAGAAACAAATAAATAACAGGAGAAAATACAACAAGAATTAATAGCTTAAAAGGCATTATGAACGAGGCGATTCGTACGTAATGAGGTACCATGAGTACTTATCAGTGTACCTTAAACCTCTTGAATACAATAACTTGACTTATCTAGTACGATGACGACCTCTCGAGTATGGTGACTTGACCTTGAATACGCTGACTTGACCTCTCGATTACAAAGACTTGGCCCTTCTAATATCATGATATAACCTCAAGAGTATGATGCCTCGACTTCTTCAGTTCGATGACAACCATTTAAGTATAATGACTTAACCCATCGAGTACAATGACCTGATACACCGTACTCAATGGATTGTCATCGTACTGGGGAGTGAGGACACGGCACTCAAGGGGTTAAGTCATTGCACTCAAGGGGTCAAGTCATTGCACTCAAGGGGTCAAGTCATTGCACTCAAGGGGTCAAGTTTTATTACTCACTGGGCTCAATCATCCAGCTCAAGGGGTCAAGTCAACGTACTAAAAGGTCAAGTCATAACACACATGTGATCACTACCATTCTTAGTCCAGTTATTGAGTCACAAAACTGGACCAGAGTGTACTCACACTGGAGAACATAAACCATTGTTGTCGAATTTTCTTCTTTTGGGCTGCAGGAAACAGAATAAATTCCCTGAAAAGAATAGTAGTCAGAGGGTATAACTCAGGCGAGGGGCTGCGATTTTATTTCTTTTTCCCCCATGTCTTTGAGGCAACCCTTGGCCTTATATGGACGCTCGATATAAAGAAATTAAGGACCAAAATGTAAACAAGAACTACTGGCTATTAAAGAAACCTTCGCCTGGATTTCAAACTGAATGCTAAAAAAGATAGAAGTTGAGAAGAAATGCATTTACGAAAATACAGTTGGGTGAAGGGAAAACTTTGGAATTTAATTTTTTCCCTGAGTGCAACTTTTACCGCTGTTATTGAGAGCTTTCTCGGACACAAGTAGACAGAAATGCACACACACAGGAGGAAATTAAATCCCTTACGTCAGTTTTTCTCATTCTAGAATACAACGAGAGAAATAATGTCACCAGGAAATTGGCCCGAGATCTGTAAAACACGCGACTGATGACTCGGTATCTTTTGAACTCTCTTCTTAAAACTTAATTTCCATCGGTGTTAAAGAATGCCTGACATTAAACTCTAAACACAGATATACATTACATATGGCAGACAAATGAAAATGGATTATATTCTCCCAATCTCCACTACTGATTGAAGGAAACAAAGAACAGGTCGTCTTCCTCATTCTTAACAGCAATCAACAGAATTTGTTTTTAAGTCATTTCTTATTATACTATACATATGGCGTAAAACAGGGCAGAGTAGATATTACTGTATAGACACATGAAGCGGAGGAAAACTTACTGGTATCTTTATCCAACTCCTAATATGGTTACAACTAGAGTAATATTAATAACAACACCTTATCTGTATTTTGGAGGCGTATCTGTTGCTAGTAAATTATAATACTGTATTTATCATGTAATACTGTCGAGGAGCCAAAATTTAGTCAGGTGATAGGTTAGTCCAGTGAACGCTGTTTTCAATACAAACTACATCAGGATAACGTGAGAAAACTCTATTGTAAAACAAGAGTAAATATTTTCAAATTCTCATTCCCCCTTAACTTACAATGACACCCAAGCTGGTGACAGATCTTGCCAAACTCGTTCAGGGAATTTTGTACTCATTTGTACATTAAGTAGACTAAAGCATATCATTGTCTTCCGATTTCCATTATGGTTTCCACGAAGATAAAATACTATAATCTCCAAGACAGATGACGGATTGTGCTCGGTCCCAAAAAATCTTACTTTTGAGTAAAATCTTCGATGCTTTTATTACTTTAAGGTTTAGTTCAACTCCTAGGGTTATATAATTATCCAACTATCATCGTTAGAGTTATAGCCTCAATTATCGATCTTGAAAGGGTTGAATGACAAACATTTACACATGAACTGAAAGAAAATAAATTATCTAGGTTTCCATTATGATTTACCATAACACACGCACACAAATTTATATATATATATATATATATATATATATATATATATATATATATATATATATATATATATATATATATATATATATATATGCTGATAACCACAAGGAAACAAGAAGTTCCCAAGCGCTTTCGTGAAATTCAGATCTTCAGGGGTGAGTACAGACGAAGGAGAAATACTTGAGAAGGCTAATATATACAGTAGAAGAGAGTGAGATCAAGTCCCTAGTGGACAGCAGGGGTCCACAATGGGACTTGATGTCACTCTCTTCTACTATATATATTAGCCTTCTCAAGTATTTCTCTTTAGTCTGTACTCACCCCTGAAGATGTGAATTACACGAAAGAGCTTGGGAACTTCGTGTTTTCTTGTTTCCTTGTGGTTATCAGCATATACCTGGATCAGGCGCACCTACAGTGATTTACTTAATGGTAATCCATACTTACAAACTACGACAAGATCATTTATATTTATTCCTTTTTTAAGACAGGTGGGGACAAAATGTACAAGAACTGTTTGAAAATATATTACACTATTCTGTTTTTCTGTCCAGACACGAATTTACATCCTTATTTTCAGGTTAAGTCATATTATTAATACAAACTTTAACGTCAGGCAGGAGAGTACAAAAGTATACATGAATTGAAGGAATATAAATTATTCTCGTCTGTTTGTCTTTCCCAATGAAAGACAAAGAAATATTTCGGCCAAATTAAGACTGTTCCAGACAAGAGCTGCATTAATCAAGCACAGAACCACAATAACCAAAGTAAAACGCCCAAACAACCCTCCTCCCACGGCAGGATTCAAACCCAAACATTCCAGATGGCATAAGAGGGCACCGTGAACTGTTGTACTATTTTTTTCCTGTCTCCAATTTTCAGTCTTTGAAACTGAATGCTTAATGTTCAGACGAGAGAGTACAAAACTGCACAGTGACTGGAGGAAAAGAAATTACCTCCGCCTGTTTCTCGTCCTGGTTGTATCAGGGAAACGGACTTGGGTGTATCGCCGCAAAACACTGGCTGCCTCCAGCTGTTTGACTTGTAAACAAGAGTGTCGTCGACATATCTGAAATACGCTGTTTCCCGACCTACAACACACGCAAATATTTACATGAAGTTCGAAATGTTTTCTTGCTCTAGATTGCTTCTCTCTCTCTTTTTATTATGTTTTAAACTTGTTTCTCTATATCTGCCTTTCGATGTGTACGTATGTGTGAGCATGTGCTCCCCCCTTCTCTTCTCTATGTATGTATGTATGTATGTATGTATGTATGTATCTATGTATGTATGTATGTATCTATGTATGTATGTATGTATCTATGTATGTATGTATGTACAGTATACGAGTATATCTCGGTCTTTCCTTTCTCTCTCAAACTTCATCATTCTCATGGGGAGTGTGTCAAGAGGGTGGTATGGGGAGTGTGTCAAGAGGGAGGGATGGGGAGTGTGTCAAGGGGGAAGCATGGGGAGTTTGTTGAGGAGGTGGTATGGGGAGTGTATTAAGGGGGAGGGATGGGGAGTGTGTCAAGGGGGAAGCATGGGGAGTTTGTTGAGGAGGTGGTATGGGGAGTTTGTTGAGGAGGTGGTATGGGGAGTTTGTTGAGGAGGTGGTATGGGGAGTGTATTAAGGAGGAGGGATGGGGAGTGTGTCAAGGGGGAAGCAAGGGGAGTTTGTTGAGGAGGTGGTATGGGGAGTGTATTAAGGGGGAGGGATGGGGAGTGTGTCAAGGGGGAAGCAAGGGGAGTTTGTTGAGGAGGTGGTATGGGGAGTGTATTAAGGGGGAGGGATGGGGAGTGTGTCAAGGGGGAAGCATGGGGAGTTTGTTGAGGTGATGGTATGGGGAGTGTATTAAGGGGGAGGGTCAGTTCAACGTTATTTTTACGTCACTAGCAGTATTATTATTGTAATATCCATGTTATTTGTATCGTATTGTTGATATTATTATCGTTTTAATTGTGTTTTCACATTACTAGTAAGTGCTATAATGACCAATACCGAAAGCTAACGTGTTTTAAACTCTCTCTTTCTCTCTATCTATCTTCATACATATACTTATATATATATATATATATATATATATATATATATATATATATATATATATATATATATATATATATATATATATATATATATATATATAACGGTTTGACTTGCACCACCCTCCACCACTTACAGCTCTCCAGTTACACGTAAAATAACGCTTATAACCTTCAGACACGTGAATACTGACACATTTCATTCCGCTTCTGTTTACATTAATCTGTGTGTGTCACTTTCAACATGTCTCGGGGGGGTTAATAGTGACTTCGTGTCTTATGTCTCGTTGGCTCCGTGTTACATATGCCTCAATTGACTCCGTGTCATAACACAGTGTAAGAGTGACTCGTTAACAATAAGTCTTTAACATCTGCCAAATACGTCTGTAGCAAGATGTTTATTGTTTATTAACACGAGGGGGTGGGGGCAAGGGAAGGAGGAAGAAGGAAAGGGGAAATACAGGGGAAGGGAGAGGTATGAGCAACAAGAAAAGAGGTCGGAAGAAAGGGAGAGAGAAAGGTAAAGGGAGTGATGGAGCGGGACAGGGAGGAGGAGGGAGAGAGGGGGAAAGGGAGGAGGGGGAGAGAGAGGGAAAGGGAGGAGGGGGAAGAGAGAGGGAAAAGGAGGAGGAGGAGAGAGAGGGAAAGGGGGGAGAGGAAGGAAGACAAAATTCTCGATAAACTTTTCAAATTCCATCCTCTTGAGATTAAATTTCTGCTACGAGAACTAAGGGCAGGTGGTTAACATCACCTCTCGGATCACTGAAAAGGTGTCGCCTCCCAAGGTCCCCCAATATAGGGCAGTTGGCCAGCAAGTGCTTTATAGTCGAGGAGACCAGGCAATCATTGCATACTGGATGGAGCTCTCTGGTCATTATGTGGTTATGTGTTAGACTAGACCGAGAATGACCAACGCGAAGCCTGGCAAGGGCAATCTCCCCAATTCCGTGGCATTTAGGGACACGTCCAAGGGCTTATCCCTTTCATAATCTCCCACAACTTGTTTGGGCCAACACTAGCATCCTTAACACATTGCCAGGTATTACATAAAGCAGTTCCAATATCAGGACATATACCCTAATAAAGGTGTGGTTAAGAACAGAGTCTGTACGGGACACAGCAACCTGGTTCACCTTCTCATTGTCTAACACATTTAGATGTTCTGGTACCTAAAAAGGTTGTGTGTGGGTTATCTCTAGAGCTTGAAGGGCGCTACTCGAGTTGATAAATGGTAAAACTCATGTCCTCAAGGGTGATATTCACCCTTAAGGCCAGGAGAATCACTGACAACTCAGCAGTAAAAATTGAGCAATGACAGGTAGGACCTCTCGTGTGTGTGTGTGTGTGTGTGTGTGTACCATTTTGCGCGCGCGCATGCATACACGCACCCCCACCTCCCCCCGCCCGCCAACCAGTACACGCGCGCGCGCGCGCGCACACACACACACACGCGCGCACACACACACACACACGAAAATCCCAAGATCCAACAATATCGTCCAGATCTGTTGCCACAGTCTTTGTCGTGTTGTTTGACGAGCTAAACACACGGATAATGTGACCGCCCCAAACATCCAGGTATTTGAGGATTTACCGGACAAACCACGAGCGATGCAAGTCCCCAGGCCACTATATATGTTCTCCCATATTATCGTCATCCACAATACATATTCTGCCATATATCCCAAGACCTGATACATATTCCTCAATGTATCATGAAGGCAAGACACAAACATTCCACCACTCACCACCAAGGCAAGACGCACACACATTTATCCGTCCATGTGTCACCAGGCCATGACATATTCCTCTATGTGTCGTATGTGTCGTCTGACACCATTTGTGTAAGCCTTAGACTCTAAGGAGAGGACCTAACCCAGATCCCCCCCCCCCCTACAATGGTTGACGTCGTGCTTAGACTCGTCAATGTTTCAGGTCAGGGGATAACGAGTGAACAGTATTATACCCTTCTCTTGTTGCTCGTGTCTTAACAGAGCGAAATAATGAAGAAGCAGATAAGGACAGATAATCAAAAGGGTAGTTCAATAAAGTAGATAAAGGGAAAGACAGGTAATCGGATATGTGGTTTTAAAGTAACTACAGTATACTAAGTTCCTGTTCTTAAAAAATTCAGGATCGAAATTCCAGAAATTGTGTTTATTTTTTTAACACTTAGAATCTAGCTTACGTACATTTTAAGACAAAACATTGAGCTTTAACCTGAGTACATTTTTACCAAAGATTGCTAAGCAAAAAGTATTTTTGATCTGTTCGCTATATTGCGGTGGGTTCTAGGATATTGGACCTGTCAGGGACACATGTCACTCAAGTCACCGTCAAAGAGACCGATGGAGTCTAGTCGACATCTCCTGAGCCCTGACAGTTGGTCGGGGTCAACCTGCTTCCAGTCACAAGCACTAACACGGCAATGTCGTTGACCTCATGGGTCACTTGCCAAGTATATAATAAGGTAGTCCATGCAGAAAGTTGCTTCAGTTTTGGGTGAGGCGTCATGGTGTGAACTTGTCATTTACTGTATTTCACTGCAAGACCAGATCATAAGGTAAGAAACAATCAAGTTATTTCTGTAAAAATCAATATGCCTTTTAGAACGATATTTTCGTTATGATTATTTTCAAAAGCGAATTAAACACTTCAAACTTCTCGGTACATTTATCTGAGGGATGTGGGGGGATGGGACTGTTCTTACTGATCACTCAATGAAACTCAAATACTGTATCCAGCTCCAAAATGTCGAAACTATAATATTCAATATAAAATATTAACTACTGAAGAACAATAGACATTATACAATTAATTAAAAGTTTGCTCTTTATCATACTTGTAAATAGCAAAATGTACTTTCAGAGAAAAAGAAAACTTATAACAAGTAATTTGCTTTAAAAAACAAAGTACTTACTTTTGTTTTGAGTTACATAATCGATGATTCATTCACGAGACTGAGAGAATAACAACATTACAAGCCCGGAAGCAAACAAAAACTACTATATAATATAATAATAATGAATTCTATGCATTCGAATGTTACATTTCGAATATTAAAACAACTCCTAACGTAACATAATTAAGGTCTGTAATTATAAAGCAATTCATGAAGGCTGCCGGTTTTTGAAGGAGCCAAAGAAAGTTATATTTTCGGCAAATAATATGAAGTTAAACTTTTGTTAGCATTAGCGTTTCGTCATTTCACTCGCCAGTTCAGACGGTCACTGGCAAAGTTGCTAAGGTCGCGACTTTCACGCCTAATTGGGTTACTTTCAGAATAGATTCATGGGAAATTTGGGGAAATCGCGGGTAGCGGAGTCTTGTGTTATTTTGAAAGGAATAGCGGGTTTTGGGAGGGCAATAAAATTATCTTTACCATATAACATCACCAATGGAATGAATTAAGTACACCAGGTTCACCGATCCCCCTCAGCCTCAAGTGACCTCTGTGTGTGTCCACGCTGGCGCTTATCGGTGACCTCATTCAGTATTACTAACAAGAACATAAAACTCCCATAACTATACGAAGAGTTAAACTGCAGTCAAGTGTGAGTTATGTGAACCACCTCCCAATAACTAACTCGAGGAAGAATATAGAAGGAAACGGTGAAAGAAAACCACATGGAAGATAAGTATTGTTAATAATACCTTATGTGTGTTATCTTAGGTAAATGTATACATATGTGTGTTTGAAGTGTATGAATATTTACTTAAGAAAGAAAGAAAGAAAGAAAGAAGGAAGGAAGGAAAGAAAGAACGAAAGAACGAAAGAAAGAAGGAAAGAAAGAAAGAAAGAAAGAAAGAAAGAAAATGTCATTATCCCGCCAATTCCTCTCCTCCTGACAGTAAGCCAATATACAATAAAACAGAGGAAACGTTAATTACTTACAAATGGCACCCTCAAGGCACTCAAGAGGTAAATTACGTAAATAAACAGCAGGTGAGGAGTATAATGAGTGAGGTTCTCAGGAGGACACACCTGGAGGTGGCCTTAGAGTTAACTGGGGTGTTGGAGAAGGTGGGGGGGGGGGGGTTGTTATTGTTTTTCCTGGTGGACAAATTGCATTACTCAGTTGTTTGTCTTTGATTTGTTCTCTATGGGCGATTTATATGACTGACTGACAGACAGACAGACAGACAGAGGCAGACACAGACAGAAACATTTTTATTTAGAAGACATTCGAGAGATAAACAGAACGTGTTGTCTTCCTGCACAGATCAGAATTTCTCTTCGCTTATCATGTTTCCTGACTTCCTCAACCTTAGCTTCCAGGAGTTCTTGTCATGTCGTTGTTCTTGTTTAGTCCCTGTTAGCTAATTGTTTGTCAAATTCTAACTAGTCCTGGTCGTTCCTCATAATAAATTTTTCTGCTTCCTAGGTTCTGTTGACAGTGGTGAAAAGAGTTTATTGCCTGTACATGCAGTGGAAGCAGTAACCTCTAATCTTATTCTCGTTTTGTTTATTATTATCACTATTATTATCATTATTAGTATACCAATCCATTTAAAATTTCATTACAATCATAATTATATAAGTTATATAAGTATCATGCACTGTCTTATATTATACCATCTATTTCACTTTATTTCGCCTAATGTAAACGCTCAAAAGACTTAGCGTACTGTGTTTGATGATCTCACCCGTTGAAACATTTAAACAAGACACATGATAATATACCCATCATACAAGACTGTAGTCCCAGTCAATGAACCCACACTGGCTGTTATTTATAGTAAGAAAGACAGACTTGTTATGTATAGTAGCGCTGGTAATTTGTCACTTATCTAATATGGACGCTAAATTTTCCAGTAATATTCATTTTACACAAACATATAAATAAACTAATCAGTATTTAATGTTCTACTTTGAAACACCAAAAATTTGTCTCAATATGAAGTGTTTTCGCTCCTTTGTCCATTAAAGTATAAAGTCACTTGTTACCTAATGAACACCAGGATTCCCTTTATACGCTTCACACTGAGAGTTATATTAAGATCCATCAATTATATGCAGCAGACTCTTCCCTCCTTTGTTACTCTACAATTAACTGTGCTGGCGTGACAGTTGATCCTCGTTCTGAACAATTCCCGAATAAGTTCGTCTCTCCAAAAGCTGTGAGTGACACAAAGAAATACAACCTGGAGGTCTCGGTTAAATAAAACAAAAAAACACTCGATACTTCAGTTCAATGATAAGCATGTGCAGCCACGACATCTCTGGGGCCCTCATGACTAGCACAATGAGGATCCGGGGATAGCGCCACAATAGTCCACATCATTAATGTGGTCAAGAACGATGTTGATTATCAAACTCATCAGAGAAACTTTACATATTAAAATACCAGACTTAGATAAAATCTTGATTGAAAATTGGTAGGGACATTGACGCCTAGCCTCTAGGAGCAGCTGGTCAGGATGGAGTCCCAGCACAACCTTAAGCCATTTTGGGCGTCAGCTGTAGGTGAACCGTATACAGCAGATGAGCAAACAGCTATCGTCAGTTTTGAGGATAATAAGACGTAGGAACTTATGAGAAGCTGTTTTAGGGCCGCTACTCCTCGAGCAGTAGACATGTGCCACACCTCGACCAGGAGCGCGCACGCACACAAACACTTGACCCGCCCCCCCCCCTTACCCCATCCTCATCAAAATCAAGAAACTAGTGCAAGGATTGTTGATCAACTCGTCACAATCAATATACAGTGACAATTTCAACTTGAAATTAAATGAAACAAGTTGTTACATGTTACCCGAGCGAGGCACCAGACCATAGGAGAGGCAGGGACTGAGGGAGAATGTATCGACCCTAACCTATTAACTCCCCAGTTGTTGTGAGAACCCTGCCAGATCATGTGTGACCGACTATACTGTGGAGAGGGAAGTTCTACACCACCTGTTATCTTCTACAACACCACCAGAGAGGGAAGTACTACAACCACTTGTTATCTTCTACAACACCACCAGAGAGGGAAGTACTACAACCACTTGTTATCTTCTACAACACCACCAGAGAGGGAAGTACTACAACCACTTGTTATCTTCTACAACACCACCAGAGAGGGAAGTACTACAACAACCTGTTATCTTCTACAACACCACCAGAGAGGGAAGTACTACAACAACCTGTTATCTTCTACAACACCACCAGAGAGGGAAGTACTACAACCACCTGTTATCTTCTACAACACCACCAGAGAGGGAAGTACTACAACAACCTGTTATCTTCTACAACACCACCAGAGAGGGAAGTACTACAACCACTTGTTATCTTCTACAACACCACCAGAGAGGGAAGTACTACAACAACCTGTTATCTTCTACAACACCACCAGAGAGGGAAGTACTACAACCACTTGTTATCTTCTACAACACCACCAGAGAGGGAAGTACTACAACAACCTGTTATCTTCTACAACACCACCAGAGAGGGAAGTACTACAACCACCTGTTATCTTCTACAACACCACCAGAGAGGGAAGTACTACAACAACCTGTTATCTTCTACAACACCACCAGAGAGGGAAGTACTACAACAACCTGTTATCTTCTACAACACCACCAGAGAGGGAAGTACTACAACCACCTGTTATCTTCTACAACACCAAATTATTATTGATTCATAGATAACCTGTATTTTCACTCCTTGTCTACATTTTATATTGAAATCATTCATGCAATTCACTCCCCAATTCCACTATTCTTGATACTTTAAGTCAGTTTTGTCCGCCATATATATATAAAAAAGTCATTTTTCATAGTTACACATCCTCTTTACTCACAACCAATCGCGGCAATATCATGTGCCTGCTGCACCAATCTAGTGAATTATTGAAATTGTGACCTTTCGCTTGACAATAAGCTCCAAACTCTTGGTCATTTTCACCTGCTGCGTCCTTCACTCACACCTGTCAGAAGACCCAAAGTTGCCTTGAACAGCTTAAACCCAGAGAGTTCTTATATCTATTACAAAGAAACTGAAAAATAAATTAATAAAGGAAGAAAGAAAACAGCTAAGATAAAAATAGTTAAATTACATCTCTGAAATTTAATATGACGAAGAAGAAAGAAGAGAGATTGTGATGATTTGGATTATGAAGAGATAAGAAAGAAAGAAAAGAAAAGAAAATAACATAGTTGTCAGCCAACCTGCCTGCCAGCCTTCCATCTCCTGACAATGGAAATGGTACGTTGATACACCACTTCTGCCCCACCACCCTGCCAAACAGTCAAAGTGTCAAGTCAAGAAAAAGTCTCAATACACAGAGATATAACTGAGCCTGTCTGAGCCTGTCTGTCTGTCTCTCTCAGGACCCCCCCCCCCCCCTTACACACCTATGCCAGTTTGATAAATATTTGATGAGGTCATTTATGAGAGCTTTTCCTCCTCTCACAGGGGATTTAAACCCAACTTGAAGTAGAAGTTTAGTGGAGGATATATTTTTTGGTTATTATTTTACCCCTTGGACGAGTTTATGTAAATTAATTGTTTATTGTATTGGTGAGATAATACGCAAAACCCTTATATTCTCTTCTCCTACCCCCCCCCCCTCTCCTCTACTTTCCCTTCCTTCCTAACCCTCCCTTCTTTCCCCCATTTCTTCTTTATCTCTTTCTTTTTCTTCCGCCCCTTTCCCTTTACTTTCTCTTTCTTCCTTTCCTTTAACTTTCCACGCCTTCCTTTTTCCTCTCTCGTTTCCCCCCCCTGCGCTCACCCCTACTCGTTTCCGTTCTTCTCACACAATTCCCTTCCCAATTTTCATTCTTCTCAACATTTCATTTCTTTTCCTCTCTCCATCTCTCTGTTTCTTCCAACACCCACCTCCTCCTCCTTCCCCCTTCCTCACCTCTCTTCAGCTTCCTGCTTCCCTCTTCCTTTCTCTCCCTTTATTCTCCCCACCTCGCTCTCTTTCTCTTCATTCCCCCGCCTTACCCCACTTCTCTCTCGCTTCCCCTACCCTCCCTTACCTTTCCCCCTTTCCCATCTCTCTCCCCCATCCTTCTCAATCCCCTCCCCCTTCCCCAGCACGCTAACTCACCCTATATTGGTGATGGAAGTCTTTCGTAAACCCCAAGTCGGAGAGTCTTAAAGCCCGGATAATTAATTTAGAAAAAAAGGGAAAAGCTGTAAAGACTAACATTTTATCGTGTGCTATTTTTCTGAGACGCTTCCTCTTGGACTGGTGGTGTTACTCAAGTTCTTCCAAGTCAGAGTTGATTTGATTCTTATTCCATTTTCTTTTTAATTCCTTTTAATTGTATACTTTTACATTCGTCTCTATTCATCCTTACTTTCACTGCCACAAGAAAACATGAAAATAAGATTTACATACGCGCGTTCGCAGCATTGCAGCATTCTGTTAATAATTACGTCTACCAAAACGGCAAAAAAACAGTAATATGTCTCTTTTAATTTTTAACTTGAAAGCGGTCTGGCAGGGAGGCTATAATTTCCAATTAGTCTTATTACATCTCTTCTAACACTACCTATTGCATCACTAACTTTATAAATGACGGCACCATAATCACGCACCTTTAGGAATATTCACCTTTAATCAAAAAAATACGCACCTGTAGGAATATTCACCTTTTACAAGCACACATTCACCTGTGCTGTCAAATCATTTTCAACTTGAGAGGCAGTCGATAATTTGTAAACAATTTTGCTACTTTTAAAGGGTAATTTTGCAATCAACAACACAAGGGCGTGCAGTACACCGAGCGTGGCTGAGGTGAGGGAGAAGGGGGGAGGAAAGAGAAAGAAGGGAGGGGAGGAGAAGTGGGAGGAGAGAGGAGGGTAAGGGTACATAGAGGAGGTGGAAAGGGAAAGTAGGATGGCATAAGTGGGAGGGAAAGACGAGGGTAAGGGGAAAGGGAGCAAGAAGAGGGGGCGAGAGCGGATAGAAAGAAATAGGTAGACGAAGAAGGGAACGAAGGAGAGGAAGGAGGAAGAGGGAACAGAAATGAAGAGCAAGCAAAGGGAGCGAGTAAACATAAGAATGGAGGAAACTGCAACGGTCCTATTGGCCCATACTGGACAGTCCCGTTTACACCCAACCCCTATCGCTCATATATCCATCCAACCTATGTTTGAAGCAGGAAGAAGCTGAGGGGAAGGCAGGTGGTGGGTGGAAAAGGGGGGGAAGTAAGAGGGAGAGGAACGAGTGGGAAAGGAGAGGGATGAGAGAGAAATAACGAATTTTTATGCTATTGATATATATATTTTTATTTTTTAGCAGAATTTAAAGCGAGGGTGTGACAGTCCCGGTGATGTTGGGCGGTCTAACAACAAGGCAAGCAGAGGAACTATAGGCTGGACACACACCCCTTAATATTGGATACATATCAAAGTTTGGGGGGGAGGAAGGGAGTTTGTTTAGTGCGTTAAAAGGGAGAGTTTCCGGGAGGGAGAGGGAGAGAGAGAGAGAGGTTGGTGAGTGTGATATGAGGGTGAGTGAGAGGGAATGGGAGGTTGTAAGTGTAAGAGAAGAGTGTGTGAAAGGGGGTGGAGGTTTGTGTGAATGTGATAAGTGTGTAAAAGGGAAGGACTCAGAGTGTGATAAAAGAGAGAATGTGTGTGTGAGTTTGAGAGTGTGATGGAAGAGAGAGGGAGTGAGAGTGTGATGGAAGAGAGAGGGAGTGAGAGGGAGGGAGGGAGGGAGGGAGGTAATTTGATTAAGACAGAGGAGCGAGTGAGAGGGAGGGAGTGTGTGAGTGTGATAAAAGAGAGTGAGAGAAGGGAAGGAGGGGATTTGAGTGAGACAAGAAAAAGCGAGTAAGAGAAAGAGGGGAGGGGAATTTTAAGTGAGACACAACAGAGCGAGAGTCAGAGGATGGTAGGGAAAGAATGATAAATTGAGAGAGAGAGAGAGAGAGAGAGAGAGAGAGAGAGAGAGAGATTCACACGTTACTCACTGCCCAACAGAGAAGTTGTCATACCAGGTATAATTTGTGGCACCTTATTGGAACCTCCTCCTCTTCCTCCTCCTCCCAATTTGACGCAATAACATGTCGTAGTACTTTCAACACAACATATAGACACAATGTCCTTAACTTAACGCAATAACTCGACACAATGCTTTCAACACAACACCTTAACGCAATGCTCTTACCCCGACGCAGAAACCTGACACAATGCTTTCGACACAACACCTTAACGCAATGCTTTCGACACACCAACCTTGACGCAATATTATCAATTGGACGCAATGCTATCAACCCGACACAATTATCTCAACAGGACTCAATTATCTCAGTAGAATTACCAGGGTGTCATCAATCCCTTTTAGTTGGTTGTCGTGTTGTTGTTGTTGTTGTTCCATTATGTGGTTCATCTACTATAGTTGTTAATCCATGTTAGCTAGTTAGGGTGTTGTTGTCGTTGTTGTTGTTTTTGTTGTTGTTTTTGATATTGTTGTTGTTGTTATTGTTGTATTATGTGGTTCATCTATTGTGGTTGTTAATTTCCGTTAGCTAGTTAGCGTGTTGATAGATGCTGCACCTGCCAGGGTTACCAATCACTGCTGACAAGGTCTTAATTTCTACAAGACAAATTTTAAAGTTAAAGAGAATTCAATTTGAAAATTTCTTGTGCATATTATTTTTCATTATTAAATGTAATCAATCATTTTATTTACTCGTTTAATGTTTTACATAATTTCTATATTTTTCCTTGTAAATAAATTATTTTTATGGGAAGCCGTCGGTAAACACAAACAGAAACGTGTAAATGGCACATTTTTCCAAACGTTTTATACCATATATATATATTTTTTTAAATTATGACAACCAAATGATTTACATACAACTTTTCCATCGTCTAACTACATCATTATCCAATTTGCTACCGCTGTCTATTATTATATTCTTCACCAAAAAGTAAAACAAACATGTATGCAAAAATACTCATTCATATATACAACACCACACGTTTATGAAATATACAAGGGGGTGAGGTGATAGTCGGAACAGTATGACAAATTCAAAAATAGACTGAATATAAAACTACAACCAGCAACTGATTGTTTATTGTTGCCATCACACGAGTTCACCAATTACGGGGCGTAGCCATGAGTGAGAACTAGAAAATCGGCATTTTTTATATTCGTGGGGGGAGGAAAACTGAAAAAAAAATCAGTACACCTACACACAGATTTTTAACCATAGAGCGATGGCGCTGTTAGGCCCAATTGCACATGAACCAGGAACGAGGCCAACGCTGACGAAACAATGAATAAATAAACGGATTGATATAAAAAAAAAAAAAGGTCCGCAAAATAAACAAAAATATTGAACTTTTATAGCAGGTGGAGAATGACAGTGACCCAGAGAGCGGGTGAGTGACCAGCATTTGACGAACAGATTAACAAAAACAACAATAAAAAAAATCCGCTAAAGCCAATAAGTAAAAGCAACAAAACGTAAAATAAAAGAAAAACTAAAAAAAAAAGATAAACAAGTAAAAAATCACGATTAGTAGCAAGTCAAAATGAACTAAAACTTATAAAAAAAACACCACTAAGTATCAACAGCAAAAGTAAAAAAAAAAACAGATGACGTCAACAAAAGTAACAACAATAACAAGTGCAAGTTGTAAGAGAGAGAGAAACAGATAGAGGAAGAGAGAAAGATGAGAGAAAGGAATAATATAATCTGAGCTAGAAGTCACAAGCTCGTATAAAATATGGTAAAAGATAAGCGTCACCTAAATATTATGGAACAATACACAATAAGATTCTTTACTTTTTACTCACCGGAACTTACATCAGGGTAATCGAAAATTCTTCCGAAAATTCTCTAGATGAAGGAAGGAATTCATCCCACATTCCATTCATGATACGGCCAAAGCTGTGAGCTCCTGGAGAGACACTTAACGTGTGGCAGACAGTAGGTATGATATCTCTCTCTCGTATATGTATGTGTGTGTATGTATGTGTGTGTGTGTGCAAAAGCTCTTACGACAACTGTATCACGCAATACCATTCATAAATCTCCCCTCTTGTTTACGTTTCTATTACTACGTGAGGGAGACGCTGGGAGCAACGCTGGGAGAGCTGCCGTGTTTCCTCTCAACTTGCTCAATTATTCATCTTTTTCTTACAATTCTCATTCTACTGTGTTTTGTTAGCATAAGTCTCTGTTTCTTAAGATTATTCCTGTATTTTCTTGGGTTTATTGTTTTCGGAGGAGGAACTGAAAAAATATAATACTACATAAATCATATCTCGGAAATCTCACTGCAGGTAAAAATAAAACGCAGGAAACAGCAGCACTGTATAATTATGTTGACCGTAACCTACGGTCTTCAGCAATGTGAGGACGGTAGGTTATAGATTACGGTCGATATACAGTGCTCTTGTTTTCTGTGTTTTAACGTCACCTACAGTTGGATTTCAGTGTTGTCTATTTCTTTAGCATTTATTTTTTTCACTTTATTTGAAGCTATTTTTGTTACAATATATATATATATATATATATATATATATATATATATATATATATATATATATATATATATATATATATATATAAAGGAAGACGAAAACATTTCACATACACAAAGAGAAAACCACATCAAGTGTGTAATTAGATTCTTCTCTCTCGCGAAATTTTTCCAGGTGAGCTTGAAAAACACCAATAGAATTCACATGTAATTTTCTGTGTGAGGGACAAACTCTACTAGAAATGGGTTCTGGAGGATATTAAGCGAATAAAAAATGAAGTACCTACATGTACCAACGCACGAGAAAATTCATATCAGCATTTAGAAACAAGTGAAGGTGAACACAGCCACTCCTCTTAGCTTCCTTGTAAACCCCTTGAGTGTCATGGCTTAAGGGGTACTTAACGGTTTAACCACTTGAGTGCCATGATTTAACCTCTTGAGTGCGATGACTTAAGACATCTTACTCAAAAAATAAGAGTCATTATCTTCCAGGGTTAAGGCAACATATATGTTAAGGATACCTCTCAACTACCTAATTCACTGTACTCACGGGGTTGACATGGTACTAAAAAGATTGTCATCTCCCCAAGTGAAGAAGTCTCTCTCTCTCTCTTCCCATGCCATATAAAGACGTTTCAACCATTCAACATAGTATGACTGCTTAAGTTATAATGAAACACACACACTATCTACCCTAAAAGATGTTATAAATTGTGAACTATGCATCAATGTCGACAGGAATAACATTTGGAGAGTATCAATGATTTCTCTTTTCCGCGTTACACGTTGTAAAGGCCTCAGTTGACGTGACAATTGACAGTAGCGTCCATAATTAAGCAGGAGAGCTCGAGTGGTAAGAATATATATTGGATATATTTTACACATGTTCCTAGACGTTTCTCTTTTAAATGTTTTACCCTATATCCGAATGTTTGTTTTCTCCTATGTAAACAAACACACTTCTTCCATCCTTCCCTAACACACCCTTATTCCTTCCCACCTAACACACCCTTACTCCCTCCCACCTAACACACCCTAACTCCTTCCCACTTAACACACCCTTATTCCTTCCCACCTAACACACCCTTACTCCTTCCCACTTAACACACCCTTATTCCTTCCCACCTAACACACCCTTACTCCTTCCACACCCTAACTCCTTCCCATTAACACACCCTTATTCCTCCTCACAACCTAACACAGCCCCGTCTCACTATCCCTAGAACACTTTGAAATATTCACTCTAGTTATCATTTCCCCAACATAACTCCTGAGAATTTATACCTTTTGAACACAGGACATTTTGGAAAGTATTGATTCACCTTATGTGTTTACGTTTTGGTGATATGAAAGGAATACACGACTGTAGAATTTTTACCACGTGTACACATATGACTCAGTATCTGTTCACTTAATTTAATACCCGAGTTGGAGGTTTATTCTGGGGTTTTTACACTGTATCGGAGAATATAAGTAAGAATAGAGATAGAACATCCATAGGGAGAAGCTAAGATAATGATGAAGCAAGGAAAGAAAATACAACATTTTTTGTCGATTTTTGGACGTATGAACGACAGTGGCAAGGTGTGTGGGATGATTAATTTCACTTTACCTCAAGAACCAGTTATTCGATGTGTGTGTAACTTTATAAACAAGATGACGCAAAAATAAACTAGATAAACTAGATTATAAATGAAGTTTAGTAAGTAGTTCTCAATACTAATTGAAGGGGATTTATCAAATAAAGAATTTAAATATTGTTTTGAAGGTCAAGATCACAACTCAGGAGCAGTAATACTGACAATTGATTCGGAGTTTCACCGAAATGGGTTGGCGAATTTTAAGAACATTTTAAGAACATAAGAACATAAGAATGGAGGAAACTGCAGCGGGCCTATTGGCCCATACTGGGCAGTCCCGTTTACACCCAACCCCTATTGCTCATATGAGCATCCAACCTATGTTTGAAGCAATTCAGCGTATTCGAGTTAATGATGATATTTGGTAACTTGTTCCATTCATCCACTACTCTGTTTCCAAACCAGTGTTTACCTATTTCACGCCTAAATCTAAATTTGTCCAATTTAAAACCATTGTTACGAGTTCGCTCCTGGTTGGATAATTTGAGTACCTTTGTAATGTCCCCTTTGTTTAGCCCTGCCTTCCATTTATACACCTCTATCAGGTCGCCCCTCGCTCTACGTCTCTCAAGGGAGTGCAAATTAAGATGCTTTAACCTGTCTCTATACTCAAGGTTCCTGATACCCGGGATTAGTCTTGTCATTCTCCTCTGGATTCTTTCCAAGGATTCTATATCCATTCTGTAATACGGTGACCAGAACTGGACTGCGTAATCCAGGTGTGGTCTCACAAGAGCAAGATACAGTTTTAGGATGACCTCGCTAGTCTTGTAACTAACACTCCTTTGTATGAACCCAAGTACTTTATTAGCCTTGTTACGAGCAAAAACACATTGTTTACTTGGCTTAAGGTTCCTACTTATCATTACTCCTAAATCTCTCTCGCAGTCGGATTTCTCTATGGCATCGTTGTTCATCTGGTATCTGGTTTCCCTGTTTACATTCCTATACTGAGTACTTTACATTTGTCAATGTTGAATTTCATCTGCCATTTTTCAGACCATTCGAAAAATTTGTTTAGATCCTCCTGTAGTTTTGCCGAGTCCTCGTCAGATTTGATAACACGTCCTATTTTAGTATCATCAGCAAATTTACTTATGTTGCTGTCTATGCCGATATCTATGTCGTTTATGTATATAATAAACAATAATGGTCCAAGTACTGAGCCTTGGGGAACTCCACTTGTGACGTTGCTCCAATGGGACTTAGTGCCGTTAATGCTCACTCGCTGTTTCCTGTCCTGTAACCACGCCCTAATCCATTTAAGGATGTCACCTTTGATGCCATGAGCTTCTACCTTTCTAATTAGTCTTTCGTGGGGTACTCTGTCGAAGGCTTTGCTAAAGTCGAGATATACCACATCATAATTGTGCCCCTCGTCCACTGATTCGAAAACTGATGAAAAGAATGTTAATAGATTAGTTAGGCAAGAACGTCCGCTTGTGAAGCCATGCTGGGAATCATTGATCAATCTGTGCTTCTCCAGGTGATTTCGAATAGAGTTTGAAATGATTGCTTCCAGTAATTTGCCTACTATTGATGTTAGACTGATTGGGCGGTAGTTAGAGGATAGTGATCTATCCCCCTTCTTGAAGATCGGTATTACATTCGCTATCCTCCAGGATTCTGGTACTACACCTGTTTTTAAGGACATGTTAAACAACTTTGCTAAGGGCATACTAAGCTCTTCCTTACATTCCTTTAATACTCTGGCAAATATCTCATCGGGACCAGGTGACTTATTAGGCTTTAGTTTGTCTATTTGAATTGTCACTGGTAGAAGATATATCTGTTAGACATGTAGATAAGTGAAGTTGAGGTCAGAGGTCGAGGTCAGGGGGTCAAAGGTCAAGGTCAGACTTCAGCACAGAACAGAAACTTCAACTATAGCTTAAACTCTTACCAATATACGTAAGGTACAAATATCTATCACGTTGAAAACTAGCTCATGTGTCCAAGGACTGACATATGCAACATGTCCTAAAAATTCTTCAGACTGGAATTTCTCTCTTATTAACAATACATATACGACACAGGTGGATCAATACCCAATGTACAGTGAGTTCAGGATGTATATATTCCTATGACTTATAGCGCAGTAACCAAGAGCTGCTATGAATATTTTAAAGGTTGAAGTGGGCAGGTTGGTGCATGGTGGTTGTAGTGTGGTTGTAGTGTGGGTAGGTTGGTGTATGGTGGGTGTTGCGTGGGTAGGTTGGTGTATGGTGGTTGTAGTGTGGTTGTAGTGTGGGTAGGTTGGTGTATGGTGGTTGTAGTGTGGTTAGGTTGGTGTATGGTTGTAGTAGTGTGGGCAGGGTGTTGTGTGGTTGTTGTGTGGGCAGGTTGGTGTATGGTGGGTGTTGAGTGGTTGTAGTGTGGGTAGGTTGGTGTATGGTGGGAGTAGTGTAGGCAGGGCGTTGTGTGGTAGTAGTGTGGGCAGGTTGGTGTATGGTGGAGGTGAAAGCAGGGTGGTGTATGGTGGTGGTAGTAGTGTAGGCAGGGTGGTGTGTGGTGGTGGTAGAGTAGGCAGGGTGATGTGTGGTGGTGTGGGCAGGATAGTGTGTAGTGGCGGTAATGGTGTGGGCAGTGTAGTGTGTGGTGGTGGTGGTGGTAAAAGTGTGGGCAGGGTAGTGCTTGGTGGTGGTGGTAATAGTGTGGGCAGGGTAGTGTGTGGTGGTGGTGGTAATAGTGTGGGCAGTGTAGTGTGTGGTGGAGGTAATAGTGTGGGCAGGGTGGTGTGTGGTGGTGGTAATAGTGTGGGCAGGGTGGTGTGGTGGTGGTGGTGGTAATAGTGTGGGCAGGGTGGTGTGGTGGTGGTGGTGGTAATAGTGTGGGCATTGTAGTGTGTGTTGGTGGTAATAGTGTGGGCAGTGTGGTGTGTGGTGGAGGTAATAGTGTGGGCAGTGTGGTGTGTGGTGGAGGTAATAGTGTGGGCAGTGTGGTGTGTGGTGGAGGTAATAGTGTGGGCAGGGTGGTGTGTGGTGGTGGTGGTAATAGTATGGGCAGTGTGGTGGTGGTGGTGGTAATAGTGTGGGCAGGGTAGTGTGTGGTGGTGGTGGTGGTGGTAATAATGTGGGCAGGGTGGTGTGTGGTGGTGGTGGTGTTACTAGTGTGGGCAGGGTGGTGTGTGGTGGTGGTAATAGTGTGGGCAGGGTGGTGTGTGGTGGTGGTAATAGTGTAGGCAGGGTGGTGTGTGGTGGTGGTAATAGTGTAGGCAGGGTGATGTGTGGTGGTGGTAGAGTAGGCATGGTGGTGTGTGGTGGTGGTGGTAATAGTGTGGGCAGTGTGGTGTGTGGTGGTGGTGGTGGTAATAGTGTGGGCAGTGTGGTGTGTGGTGGTGGTGGTAATAGTGTGGGCAGTGTGGTGTGTGGTGGTGGTGGTAATAGTGTGGGCAATGTAGTGTGTGGTGGAGGTAATAGTGTGGGCAGGGTGGTGTGTGGTGGTGGTGGTAATAGTGTGGGCAGGGTGGTGTGGTGGTGGTGGTGGTAATAGTGTGGGCAATGTAGTGTGTGTTGGTGGTAATAGTGTGGGCAGTGTGGTGTGTGGTGGAGGTAATAGTGTGGGCAGGGTGGTGTGTGGTGGTGGTGGTAATAGTGTGGGCAGTGTGGTGGTGGTGGTGGTAATAGTGTGGGCAGGGTAGTGTGTGGTGGTGGTGGTGGTGGTAATAATGTGGGCAGGGTGGTGTGTGGTGGTGGTAATAGTGTGGGCAGGGTGGTGTGTGGTGGTGGTGGTAATAGTGTGGACAGGGTGGTGTGGTGGTGGTGGTGGTAATAGTGTGGGCAGTGTGGTGTGGTGGTGGTAATAGTGTGGGCAGTGTGGTGTGTGGTGGTGGTAATAGTGTGGGCAGGGTAGTGTGTGGTGGTGGTGGTAATAGTGTGGGCAGTGTAGTGTGTGGTGGAGGTAATAGTGTGGGCAGGGTGGTGTGTGGTGGTGGTGGTGGTAATAGTGTGGGCAGGGTGGTGTGGTGGTGGTGGTAATAGTGTGGGCAATGTGGTGGTGGTGGTGGTAATAGTGTGGGCAGGGTAGTGTGTGGTGGTGGTGGTGGTAATAATGTGGGCAGGGTGGTGTGTGGTGGTGGTAATAGTGTGGGCAGTGTGGTGTGTGGTGGAGGTAATAGTGTGGGCAGGGTGGTGTGTGGTGGTGGTGGTAATAGTATGGGCAGTGTGGTGGTGGTGGTGGTAATAGTGTGGGCAGGGTAGTGTGTGGTGGTGGTGGTGGTGGTAATAATGTGGGCAGGGTGGTGTGTGGTGGTGGTGGTGTTACTAGTGTGGGCAGGGTGGTGTGTGGTGGTGGTAATAGTGTGGGCAGGGTGGTGTGTGGTGGTGGTAATAGTGTAGGCAGGGTGATGTGTGGTGGTGGTAGAGTAGGCATGGTGGTGTGTGGTGGTGGTGGTAATAGTGTGGGCAGTGTGGTGTGTGGTGGTGGTAATAGTGTGGGCAGTGTGGTGTGTGGTGGTGGTGGTAATAGTGTGGGCAGTGTGGTGTGTGGTGGTGGTAATAGTGTGGGCAGGGTGGTGTGTGGTGGTGGTGGTAATAGTGTGGGCAATGTAGTGTGTGGTGGAGGTAATAGTGTGGGCAGGGTGGTGTGTGGTGGTGGTGGTAATAGTGTGGGCAGGGTGGTGTGGTGGTGGTGGTGGTAATAGTGTGGGCAATGTAGTGTGTGTTGGTGGTAATAGTGTGGGCAGTGTGGTGTGTGGTGGAGGTAATAGTGTGGGCAGGGTGGTGTGTGGTGGTGGTGGTAATAGTGTGGGCAGTGTGGTGGTGGTGGTGGTAATAGTGTGGGCAGGGTAGTGTGTGGTGGTGGTGGTGGTAATAATGTGGGCAGGGTGGTGTGTGGTGGTGGTAATAGTGTGGGCAGGGTGGTGTGTGGTGGTGGTGGTAATAGTGTGGACAGGGTGGTGTGGTGGTGGTGGTGGTAATAGTGTGGGCAGTGTGGTGTGGTGGTGGTAATAGTGTGGGCAGTGTGGTGTGTGGTGGTGGTGGTGGTAATAGTGTGGGCAGGGTAGTGTGTGGTGGTGGTGGTAATAGTGTGGGCAGTGTAGTGTGTGGTGGAGGTAATAGTGTGGGCAGGGTGGTGTGTGGTGGTGGTGGTGGTAATAGTGTGGGCAGGGTGGAGTGGTGGTGGTGGTAATAGTGTGGGCAATGTAGTGTGTGTTGGTGGTAATAGTGTGGGCAGTGTGGTGTGTGGTGGAGGTAATAGTGTGGGCAGGGTGGTGTGTGGTGGTGGTGGTAATAGTGTGGGCAGGGTGGTGTGTGGTGGTGGTAATAGTGTAGGCAGGATGATGTGTGGTGGTGGTAGAGTAGGCATGGTGGTGTGGTGGTGGTGGTAATAGTGTGGGCAGGGTAGTGTGTGGTGGTGGTGGTAATAGTGTGGGCAGGGTAGTGTGTGGTGGTGGTGGTAATAGTGTGGGCAGTGTAGTGTGTGGTGGAGGTAATAGTGTGGGCAGGGTGGTGTGTGGTGGTGGTGGTAATAGTGTGGGCAGGGTGGTGTGGTGGTAATAGTGTGGGCAATGTAGTGTGTGTTGGTGGTAATAGTGTGGGCAGTGTGGTGTGTGGTGGAGGTAATAGTGTGGGCAGGGTGGTGTGTGGTGGTGGTGGTAATCGTGTGGGCAGTGTGGTGTGGTGGTGGTGGTGGTAATAGTGTGGGCAGGGTAGTGTGTGGTGGTGGTGGTGGTAATAATGTGGGCAGGGTGGTGTGTGGTGGTGGTGGTGTTACTAGTGTGGGCAGGGTGGTGTGTGGTGGTGGTGGTGGTAATAGTGTAGGCAGGGTGATGTGTGGTGGTGGTAGAGTAGGCATGGTGGTGTGTGGTGGTGGTGGTAATAGTGTGGGGAGTGTGGTGTGTGGTGGTGGTGGTAATAGTGTGGGCAGTGTGGTGTGTGGTGGTGGTGGTAATAGTGTGGGCAGTGTGGTGTGTGGTGGTGGTGGTGGTAATAGTGTGGGCAGTGTGGTGTGTGGTGGTGGTGGTGGTAATAGTGTGGGCAGGGTGGTGTGTGGTGGTGGTGGTAATAGTGTGGGCAGTGTGGTGTGGTGGTGGTAATAGTGTGGGCAGTGTGGTGTGTGGTGGTGGTGGTGGTAGAGTAGGCATGGTGGTGTGTGGTGGTGGTGGTAATAGTGTAGGCAGGGTGATGTATGGTGGTGGTGGTAATAGTGTGGGCAGTGTAGTGTGTGGTGGTGGTGGTGGTAATAGTGTGGGCAGTGTAGTGTGTGGTGGTGGTGGTAATAGTGTGGGCAGGGTAGTGTGTGGTGGTGGTGGTAATAGTGTGGGCAGTGTAGTGTGTGGTGGTGGTGGTAATAGTGTGGGCAGGGTAGTGTGTGGTGGTGGTGGTAATAGTGTGGGCAGTGTAGTGTGTGGTGGTGGTGGTAATAGTGTGGGCAGGGTAGTGTGTGGTGGTGGTGGTAATAGTGTGGGCAGGGTAGTGTGTGGTGGTGGTGGTAATAGTGTGGGCAGGGTGGTGTGTGGTGGAGGTAATAGTGTGGGCAGTGTAGTGTGTGGTGGTGGTGGTAATAGTGTGGGCAAGGTAGTGTGTGGTGGTGGTGGTAATAGTGTGGGCAGTGTAGTGTGTTGGTGGAGGTAATAGTGTGGGCAGTGTGGTGTGTGGTGGTGGTGGTAATAGTGTGGGCAGGGTGGTGTGGTGGTGGTGGTGGTAATAGTGTGGGCAGTGTGGTGTGTGGTGGTGGTGGTAATAGTGTGGGCAGTGTAGTGTGCGGTGGAGGTAATAGTGTGGGCAGGGTGGTGGTGGTGATAGTGTGGGCAGGGTGGTGTGTGGTGGTGGTGGTAATAGTGTAGGCAGGGTAGTGTGTGGTGGTGGTAATAGTGTAGGCAGGGTAGTGTGTGGTGGTAATAGTGTAGGCAGGGTAGTGTCTGGTGGTGGTGGTGGTGGTAATAGTGTAGGCATGGTGGTGTGTGGTGGTGGTGGTGGTAATAGTGTGGGCAGTGTGGTGTGTGGTGGTGGTGGTAATAGTGTAGGCAGGGTAGTGTGTGGTGGTGGTAATAGTGTAGGCAGGGTAGTGTGTGGTGGTGGTGGTGGTAATAGTGTAGGCAGGGTAGTGTGTGGTGGTGGTGGTGGTAATAGTGTAGGCAGGGTAGTGTCTGGTGGTGGTGGTGGTAATAGTGTAGGCATGGTGGTGTGTGGTGGTGGTGGTGGTAATAGTGTGGGCAGTGTGGTGTGTGGTGTTGGTGGTAATAGTGTGGGCAGTGTAGTGTGCGGTGGAGGTGATAGTGTGGGCAGGGTGGTGTGTGGTGGTGGTGGTGATAGTGTGGGCAGGGTGGTGTGTGGTGGTGGTGGTAATAGTGTAGGCAGGGTGGTGTGTGGTGGTGGTAGGAAGGCAGGGGTGGTGGTGGTGGTAATAGTGTAGGCAGGGTAGTGTGTGGTGGTGGTGGTGGTGGTAATAGTGTAGGCAGGGTAGTGTCTGGTGGTGGTGGTGGTGGTAATAGTGTGGGCATGGTGGTGTGTGGTGGTGGTAATAGTGTGGGCAGGGTGATGTATGGTGGTGGTAGTGGTAGAGTAGGCATGGTGGTGTGTGGTGGTGGTAAGAGTGGGAACAGGGTGGTATGTGGTGGTGGTAATAGTGTGGGCAGGGTGATGTGTGGTGGCAGAGTTGGCAGGGTGGTGTGTGGTAGTGTAGTCAGGGTGATGTGTGATGGTGCTAGTGTTAGCAGGGTGTTCTGTAATGATGGTAGTGTAGGCAGGGTGGTATGTGGTGGTGGTAATAGTGTGGGCAGGGTGGTGTGCAGGGTTGATGGCAGATATAACTGATTACATTAGAAGTTTGGGTCAGGCGAGGTTAGAGTCAGATGGCAGTTTTAGTATAATAGCATTGGCCATTTACGTAATACTAAGAAGGAAACAACACTGCAGTGCTTACCTAAAACGCCTTACACTTGTATAAACCACACGTGGTATATTATACTGACTATCGATATTAATCGCATTAATATAGCACTCATGATTCTCAAACTTTCTTCTCGAAACAATACCAAATTACCGACAAGTGACACGTAATTATTAATTCAGATACAAATTACGTCTTCATACAATGTCAGAATGTCTAAGAAAAAACTCTCTCTCTCTCAAATGTCTGAAAAATATAATAAAAAACTTATTGGCAACTCACCGGTAGTGACAAAATATTTAATGTAATAAAACAATAAACACACTAATTACCACATAAGCTTACAAGCCATAAATGTAACAACACAATTTTCTACTGAATAATTTAGGTACCAGTGTAAAAAAAATATATATATATAAAACTTATCAAGTTAACTCGGGTAGTAAGCAGCTTTCCATACAGGGAGGTACTACCGCCTGGGAAGATATTGGAAGCATAATGTGTTGTCTAATGGTGGGCCCTGCTGCCATATGGCATCACGAAAATTGTGACCAAGTCCCAGGTTGCACATCTGACTTTCTGTCTTTATTTACACACACTTACAGGGTCTCAATTGTTTCTCTTATTATTGACAACACAACATACATATTGTATATCGGTTCGCACTCTTGATTTTTTTTATGGTTATTATTATTATAATATATATATATATATATATATATATATATATATATATATATATTTTATGAAAATCCACAATGAAAACGTGGATAAGATAAATCTTGATAAAATCACACGGGAAAATGGAAACAACGGAGTACCTTAGCTTTCGTCTTTATTCAAGACATCTTCAGAGGCAACTGGATTACATGGACAGAGAGAGGCTTAAATATACTGGGTGACCTAAAAACATGAGGTCAGGTCAAAATGATGACATCCACTAATCCCCACACCAACACACGTAGAGGAGCTTAAGAGAAGGGTGGTGACGTGACTAGTCAAGTCAGGTCAGAAAAAAGGGGACCCACAAAATAACTATCATACATCTAGATCAAAGGTTTTTAAAGCATTTTTAACCTTGGGCCACTGACAAATAAATTTATGTAACATATTATCAGTTTTGAACTGACCATCACTAAGGTTTATTGATGGTCAGTTCAAAACTGATAATATGTTACATAAATTTATTTGTCAGTGGCCCAAGGTTAAAAATGCTTTAAAAACCTTTGATCTAGATGTATGATAGTTATTTTGTGGGTCCCCTTTTTTCTGATCTGACTTGACTAGTCACGTCACCACCCTTCTCTTAAGCTCCTCTACGTGTGTTGGTGTGGGGATTAGTGGATGTCATCATTTTGACCTGACCTCATGTTTTTAGGTCACCCTGTATATTTAAGCCTCTCTCTGTCCATGTAATCCAGTTGCCTCTGAAGATGTCTTGAATAAAGACGAAAGCTAAGGTACTCCGTTGTTTCCATTTTCCCGTGTGATTTTATCAAGATATATATATATATATATATATATATATATACATATATATATATATATATATGCAAGTAAATCACTGTAGGTGCGCGTGATCTAGGTATATGCTGATAACCACCAGGAAAGAAGAAAACACGAAGTTCCCAAGCGCTTTCGTGTAATTCACATCTTCAGGGGTGAGTACAGACTAGATAGAGTAATGCAAAACAAGATGAATATATACAGAGGAGGGTGAGACCAGGTCCACAATGGTCAGGTAATGACCCTACTAATCTTTAAATGGCACACAACGGTTGGTGGTTGGGTCAGATGGGACAGTGACCCGCCCTCTCACCTGATCACAAATCTTCTTAATTACAAAGTTGTCCAGCTTGTACATGCCGTTACTCAAATTCATGTTGAATGCTTCGGTATGTTTAATAAGACTAGATTCTATGATGTTCCTACTATCAATTGAATTACATGGTAATATTGAGGAGGCATTATCCCAGTCAATGCAATGCTTGTTATCCCTCAAATGAACAAACAGAGCATTGGATTCCTGGCCTGTCCTAACACTGTATTTGTGTTGTTTAATTCTAGTTACAAGATCTTTACCTGTCTGGCCTAAGTAAAACATATTACATTCCTTGCAAGGAACTTTATAAATGCAACCAATTGTGTTGTTGGGGGAGTTCTTGATTAACATTTGTTTAACAGTGCATGAGTTTTTAAATGCCACATTGACGTTCCAAGATTTTAGCTGTGCCGGAATGTGTGAGAAATTTTTGTGAAATGGTAATATTAAGATATTCTTATGGTCATGGGTGGGCTTGGGATCAGTTCTATAAAAAGTTTTCTTAGTAATGTTTAAGCATTTGTCTATGAAAGATCTAGGGTATTTAAGGTTTGAGCCAATATTATATATATATTTGTATTCCTCATCGATGAATTCCGGACTGCAAATTCTCAAGGCACGTAAAAACATTGTTGTAAATACTGACTGTTTGACTTTATTATGGTGGGCAGAATAATAATGAATGTATGAACACACATTGGTTGGTTTTCTATAAATACTGAACTTAAAAGTGTTACCTATTCTGTGTATCAGACAGTCTAGGAATGGCAATTTACAGTCTTGCTCTAATTCCACAGTGAATTTGATCGAGGGGGCTAAGTTGTTAAGTTGTGGTAGGAAAACTTTTAGGTCCTCATTACATGGCCAGAGACATAATACATCATCAACATATCTAAACCAGACTGCTGAGGGTGGTAAAATATTACTTAATAGTTTCTTTTCAAAGAATTCCATATATAGGTTGCTTAATACAGGTGAGAGTGGATTACCCATTGCCATACCAAATTTTTGAGCATAATATTCCCCATTGAATTCGAATTTGCAATCCTTAATACATAGTTTGATGAGTTCGATGAAGTCGTCTTTCGAGACGGGCAGTGAAATGTTATCCAGGGAATCTATGAGGAACTCTAGTAAATCATCAACTGGGACCTTTGTAAAAAGTGACGTTACATCAAAGCTGACCAGTTTAAAATCATGATTAATGTGCAAGTTATTGAGTTTATCAACCAGATCCATATTATTCTTGATATTGGAGTTAGAAATGTTGCCAACTAGGGGGTTTAGTAAGGAAACTAACCATTTAGATAGTTTATAAGAGATTGACCCAACAGAGCTAATGATGGGTCTTGCTGGGTTATTGGGCTTGTGGGTCTTGATTAAACCGTACATGTAAGGCAGTGGAGGGGACGTTGAAGTAAGATGTTTAATGAGAGTAGCTTTGCCTCTCAATAGGGACTTAAGTTTTTTGTTGAACTGGGTGTTGACAGTGTTGAGAGGATTATTTATGAGTTTAGAATATGTTGTAGTGTCACATAAAAGGTCATTCATTTTTGAGATATAGTCATCTTTGTTTAAAATCACTACTGTGTTGGCTTTATCTGCTTTAGTGACATGTAGATCCTTATTTTTCTTAAGGGCTTGGAGTGCTTTGGTGAATCTTTCTGGACAGTTTGAAACACAAGGCTTGGACATAGATGCATACACAACACCTTTACACATGTTCACTTCTTCACTTGTCAAATTACTGAATTTCTCCAAATTGCAAAATGCTCTGGCTATGTCAACACTGTCGACTCCCTTGTTGGAACCATCAAAACTTAAACCATAGCCGAGGGCACACAAGGTATCATTGTCTAGTTGTTTAGAGGAGAGATTCACTACACAGTTGTTATTGGCATCCTTAGTCCAATCACTATTTCTAATAAGGAGTGCCAATTTGTGGTCTATCTTGGCTTGAAGATCAGAACGCTCACGTCTCAGGTTATCAAAACAGTAGTCCAACATGAACTTTTTCCAATAACTCGGTATGGTCATGATAAAAGCGCGCTTTTTTTGTCTTACAATACGGAAGGCTTCATCCACTTCAATTTTCTTTATTTCAAAATGTTTCTTAAGGATGATTTCTTGGAACTCATCAAAGGGGCGGTCAGACATCTTAAGGACACGTTGTGGGAGGATTGATCTTGGCATAACTTTTTCACTGAGGCATGTCTGGAGAAATTTCAAACGTATTTTCAATTTGTGGGCCTTGATCATCGAAGAGGAGTATTCAGTAACGAAAGGAGACAGTCCAGGACAGCTTGTAGAGAAGATGAAGAAGTGGCGCGTGGAATCCATTTATGCAAGTAAATCACTGTAGGTGCGCGTGATCTAGGTATATGCTGATAACCACCAGGAAAGAAGAAAACACATTCCGGCACAGCTAAAATCTTGGAACGTCAATGTGGCATTTAAAAACTCATGCACTGTTAAACAAATGTTAATCAAGAACTCCCCCAACAACACAATTGGTTGCATTTATAAAGTTCCTTGCAAGGAATGTAATATGTTTTACTTAGGCCAGACAGGTAAAGATCTTGTAACTAGAATTAAACAACACAAATACAGTGTTAGGACAGGCCAGGAATCCAATGCTCTGTTTGTTCATTTGAGGGATAACAAGCATTGCATTGACTGGGATAATGCCTCCTCAATATTACCTTGTAATTCAATTGATAGTAGGAACATCATAGAATCTAGTCTTATTAAACATACCGAAGCATTCAACATGAATTTGAGTAACGGCATGTACAAGCTGGACAACTTTGTAATTAAGAAGATTTGTGATCAGGTGAGAGGGCGGGTCACTGTCCCATCTGACCCAACCACCAACCGTTGTGTGCCATTTAAAGATTAGTAGGGTCATTACCTGACCATTGTGGACCTGGTCTCACCCTCCTCTGTATATATTCATCTTGTTTTGCATTACTCTATCTAGTCTGTACTCACCCCTGAAGATGTGAATTACACGAAAGCGCTTGGGAACTTCGTGTTTTCTTCTTTCCTGGTGGTTATCAGCATATATATATATATATATATATATATATATATATATATATATATATATATATATATATATATATATATATATATATATATATATATATATATATATTTTTTTTTTTTTTTTTTTTTTTTTATTAATCTTTTAATAGTTAAATTATCAGAGTATTATTATTATTATTATTATTATTATTATTATTATTATATTTTCTCCTCCCAGGCCCTGATGTGGGTCAGTGACCTGTGCCCGGGTGGTTAATCCCCGTAAAAAAAAAATCGCTAAGACACACAAATCACTGCCAAATATTATGCTGATTGGCCAGTTACATGTTCTTCAGAACAATGTGATGATTGGTTGTATGGAGAGGTCGTTTATTTCTATCGAAGTTACATTACAAATTATTATGCAATACAGACTTTACAGAAATATGTAGTTATAACCACTTATGAGTAGAACGCCTTTACATCTCCTGCTAAGAGTTAATTAACAATGTGTGTGTGTGTGTGTGAATGATATTAGGTCCATGGCTGCAACTCACAATTTCTCGTGAAAAATGCATAACTTTCAAATACAGACGCAATCAATTCCTATTTGTTCACGTCACAGCATAATTCAAAATGTTGAAATTTGCAACACGTGGTGAAGAATTTTCTTCGTAATGGAATTTCATTTAGTTCAGCAAAGCATAAACAATGGTATTGAATCTATACCTGATGCATGTTTAGGAAATATGTTAGAGTAATAATAATAATAATAATAATAATAATAATAATAATAATAATAATAATAAAGAATGTTAAATATTTTTCAAAAACCAAAGCAAATTAGTGTCAGTAATTACTCAAAAAGAGGTTCAGTTTTCTTTAACAAATACCAAATTATCAACCAGAGGACTTAATAAGTAGACAGGTAGCGACTAATAACCAAAAATTGGTCACACAAGCAATAAATTGGGCTCCAATGTGGACCCCGAACGTCTCATAATTAGGTCTTGTGTGTGTGCTTAACTAACTAGCCATGTCTCTCGATACTTTGGAACAGTGACTAAAAAGATTCACTAAATTTCGCCAAACTTCAATAACCTCTAAACTGTATTGTAGACTGAACAAACGTAATTACAATATTATGTAATGAAGGAAAAATCACGTCCCTTTCCTGTTAGTGACATGGTGAAGAAAAACATTCCTCAGGTGCAATTAACATTTTAAACACAGTAAATTACTTACTAAATTACAGTACACAATATTACACTAATGACCTATAATTTCCCTTCATTATTTTGTAAATATTGTCATTTATATTGAGTTTAATTATTTTCGCCATATTTTCATTAAATTCTAGTCATTTATATTCCTCGGTAAATGTCACAAAAGTTAAGTGTGACAAAATGCTGTGTATTAAGGAATTTTGGGGTTATGTTTATTTTCATGAAGAATTATCATCACGGTCATGAAATGTGAAAAAAGATATCTCTCTCTCTCTCTCTCTCTCGTGGGTCTCCTGATGTGTGTGTGTGTGTGTGTGAAAAAGAGAATTCAAGATTAAGCCATGACTTTTTCTTCATCTAACATTCCATTTCCCATTCTCTCCCTCTCCTCCTCCTCCCCCCCCCCCCCCCCCAAAGAACAATTTGATATTTAGTTTTTCTAATACAATAATATAAAAAAAGCGCATCTCTCAGCTGCTGAAAATCCATACCATTCCTCCTGCTACACACAAATAAACATATACCTCTTCCTAATAGATGCAACACGTAAATAAATATACATATTCCACTTCATGACAGCTGCAGTGTACATACAATATTTAAATTCCACCTCCTGGTAGCTGAAGCACACATAAATATCCTGTTAACTGCAGCACATATGGATATACTATACTTTACATACATACTCCACTTCCTGAGAGAAGCATTAATAAAGCATATTGGTCTCCCTGTTAGCTGCAGCACATAAACATATTCCTCTCGCGACAGCAGCATTACGTAAACAATTCCATATCCGCCACACTGCTCAGAAGTTCTCTGTTATTGATCCCCTTCAGGGTACAGGAAGCGGTAGTCACTTTTTGTTTTTCTTGAAGAGGGTAAGACTAAGCCCTCACCTCACCAGATAATGTAGTTTCGTGTACAGCATTGGTGCCAGTGAATTATGTGTAGAAAACATTATTGGCCAATCTTGTTTTTCATACTGTTTTTCATTAATCTGGGTTAAGTAATATAAGCACTACCGGATGTTTTTATATTAATTCACTTTTTGTGTTACGGACGCCTATCTTTTTTCTTTTTTAAGTAATTCGGGTCAAGTATAACTAGGCCCAATATATATATATATATATATATATATATATATATATATTATATATATATATATATATATATATATATATATATATATATATATATTCGGTATAAGTATTATAATCCGCAATAATTTTATTTTAATATTTCGGATGACGTACCAGCACACCAAATAATTATTTTTTTTATTAATTCAGGTTGGGTAAAATAAACACCAATTTGTGTTTTTTTTTTAATGATTTAGGTCAAGTATAACTGGAGGCAATAATTTGGAATAACGACTTTCAATACAAGTTACTTTTTGTGTCTAATTATTGCCTAATAAGCTCAACTAACCCCTTTTATATCTCTTACGTCTTTAGAATATATTACTGTAGACCTACAAATCAAGCGAATACACAAAATAATTACCTGACCTTTCAAACGGTAGTCACTGCATTATGATACGTGTAGATTAAATGGACCAGTTAGTTTCATTAAACACAAAACCAACTTAATTCCGTTAGCACAATAGTTAACCCTTGACTACAGTGACTTAAGCCCTTGAGTTTGAGGTTTTAACCCTTTGAATGCAATAACCCAATCCTCGAGTACCATGATAATTCAACTCAGGAGTTAAGTCATTGTACTCCAGAGGTTTAGTAGAATACATATTTCTGCGTGTACTGTACAGCTTAGTGTAATAACAAAAAACTTGCATGTTAAGCAGATTTACTGTAAGCAGTGCAAGATTACCTCACCTGACACACGTAGAAAGAGACACGACAGGTAAAGTACTCTATCATTATACCACATCACATATATAACATAGCAGGGCAGGTGTGACGTCTTAGCCAAGATGGATATATCAGCTCAAGGGACAACTTACACTCACACGTCATGTGTGGTTTTAGCAGGGTGTATGACAGATGTGTCCCGTTATCCTTGTTATGTATTTAAGAAATATGTGCAGTCAGAGCAATAAAGGCCAAGGATATCTTATTCATCTAGCGACGAGCAGGACAGATGAGTCACCTCAGCCATGTTATAAATAGACCAGTATGCAGTAGGAGGGCATGTGTGCCACCTTACCCTAATCAGGTAGGTGTGTGTGTGTGTGTGCAGGGTGATGTAAAGCATCTGGTGTGGCAGCATTATGTTAGTGTTAAGGTGCAAGCACTGCTTGCTTCCTCTTGCTATCAGCTACCGTCACTGGCTAGCCCTCGTGGCGAACAGGGAAGCAACTTGCATAAGTCTTCTCCTGCCAGTACACAGCCTCTGCACCATCAAGACTCCTGCTGTGCCTCCTCGTGGCAACACACGGTAACAGGGTACCGCGTGGGTCTAGGCTAGACCAGCAGAGGATCTCGGAGTATCAGTGGGCCCCAGAGGGACAGCGCATAGGCTCACTAGCATGTGGATACGTTCTGGCGCCTACCAACCAATGCCCCGCAACCTTACGGATTAACCTTGGTAGGTAGAAGGCGACGGGGGTAAACTCCGAACGAGAAAATCTGTGGAGCCCTACAGGCAGACATGCTTACAGAGCTCCAACAAGACCCCAGCGGCGGTATAGGCGGAAGAGGTGACCAACATGGGAACCAACGACTACACCGGAGGACGAAGGCAATGCGTGATGTTCAGGCTACTAAGGCAAAACCCAACAAACTGGACTATCGTCAGTCCATTGCAACTCTTCCTCTCCCCACATACTATTCTACCAAGACCGGCGAGTGATAACCCAGACTCACTGATGGCCAACGCCATCTTGTGACCATAGTCTTCCCTACACAAACTGAGAAGTAATAAGAAGGGAGTTTAAAGTATTATTCGCCAAGTAAAATTTTAAAAAAAAATGGAAATTGAAAGCTGTGTGGACAATTCATTAAATACATAAATTAATATTTTATTTCTACACATGAGGTAATTTTACTTTTTGAAAACCATAACGATAGTGGTCTTATTCAGTATTAATATTTTTGTTTTCTTGAGAGGAGACGAGACGATGGATTTTATACATTTATTTATGTAAATGAATTTGTTCTGACCGTTCAAACTCACTTACTTGAAAATCACGTAAGAAAACTGTCCTAATCACTTGAAGAAAAAGATCCATTTAGTCACTATTTTCTTTAATAATATGACGACTAATAATCATCGTCATTATTTTCCTTATTTAAGTGACAATTAATGACAATTCGGTCACCATTTACTTAATTACGTGATGATTAACGACTAGTGTCACTATCAGTGCAAAAAAAATCATGGGAAATTGCGAAATATAAATAGCATCAGTTCAGAAATGACAATTAATTATTCACAGAAAAATTCCATAATATACGAAGTAAAGAACGCGTTAATAAACTGTCCAAATTTAGAAGAAAAAAATAATTAGAACATCATCAATATCAACCCAACAGGGGACATGGTCATGATGCACGCATTATAATATTTCTAGACTGGAAAAATTATGTTGTATAAAAATTTAATTCTCGGGAAAGTATTCATATGAGTAAATGAATAACAAGAGCACGTCGAGTGAGTCATTGTCAATAACGTGTGTGATGATGATTGACGTGTGTACTCAAATAACAATAACTAGTACTCAAACAAACTGACAATAACGTGAGAGCCATACATATGACACTACTACAACTACAGCTACAACTACTTCTGCTGAGGTCTACATCGTGTTCCTCAGATAACAGCGTGTGGGCACTGCCAATTGCACCATCCAATATAACAAGTAGCTGCTGTAGTTCAAAACCTTAAGCTGAACAATAAATCGATCACATCTTCATGAAAAGCCTAAGTGCTCTGCGCTTTCACTTTCCACTACATGAGGAAACAAATATTTTATTTTTTTTTTACTTTGTACGACGTACACAACAATATAATTTCAATCACCTGCTACGGTTCACCCAGACGTGCTAATACGAGGCTAATAATACGAGAATTATTTAACAATACAGGTGACTGATCAAATGAGCCTCAGTCTTATTAGGCCTCATCCTGACGAGGACTCCGCAAAACTACAGGAAGATCTAAACAAATTTTTCGAATGGTCTGAAAAATGGCAGATGAAATTCAACGTGGACAAATGTAAAGTGCTCAGTATAGGAGATGTAAACAGGGAAACCAGATACCAGATGAACAACGATGCCATAGAGCAATCCGACTGCGAGAGAGATTTAGGAGTAATGATAAGTAGGAACCTTAAGCCAAGTAAACAATGTGTTTTTGCTCGTAACAAGGCTAATAAAGTACTTGGGTTCATACAAAGGAGTGTTAGTTACAATACTAGTGAGGTCATCCTAAAACTGTATCTTGTGCTTGTGAGACCACACCTGGATTACGCAGTTCAGTTCTGGTCACCGTATTACAGAATGGATATAGAATCCTTGGAAAGAATTCAGAGGAGAATGACAAGACTAAACCCGGGCATTAGGAACCTTGAGTATAGAGACAGGTTAAAGCATCTTAATTTGCACTCCCTCGAGAGACGTAGAGCGAGGGGCGATATGATAGAGGTGTATAAATGGAAGACAGGGCTAAACAAAGGGGCCATTACAAAGGTACTCACAAACTATCCAACCAGGAGCGAACTCGTAACAATGGTTTTAAATTAGACAAATTTAGATTTAGGCGCGAAATAGGTGAACACTGGTTTGGAAACATAGTGGATGAATGGAACAAGTTACCAAATATCATCATTAACTCGAATACGCTGAATAGCTTCAAACATAGGTTGGATGCTTATATGAGCAATAGGGGTTGGGTGTAAACGGGACTGCCCAGTATGGGCCAATAGGCCCGCTGCAGTTTCCTCCATTCTTATGTTCTTAAACAAACCTAATCAAGTCAAACTTAATCTAACGTACCTTAATCAAACCTAACCTAACCATACCAAACTTAACCTAACTTATCCTACCTATTTCGACTGGGGTCCAGTCATTATGAGGCCTAACTACAGTAAGCTCCAAATCCTAATTCGTCGGGGTCTCTTAGAGCTAGAGCTTACCTGACCACCAACCATTTAAGTGAATAATTAAGATCATTAGTGTATAGGCATCTCCACCATCCTCAGTACTAACACAAAGTTCCACAAATTAACGCAAGATTCGTAACACCAGTTGCATTTACTCCCTCCCTGTTCTTTTAAACACCAGATTCCCTGGGAACCAAAGACTCCAGTACTCCAAGTGTTTCTTTTTCCACCTTTTCAGCAAAAACAACACAAAATATTCAACATCGGGTTGAAAATATCGCTCACAATCGTAGGCAAAAGTAATAGTTTCTCCCTTCACCATCACAGGTGGAAGCAACATCTCCCTCCCTCCCTCCCTCAACAGCACTAAGCAACACAAACGCATCACAAAGGTAGCCTCAGGCAGCAGCAGCTACGATTGGCTTCGTTGGTCTATCGGGTCGTTCCAGCACCGCCCACCAGGAAGCTTCAACAAAGTCTAGATTTCGTGGGAGGAGGACGGGTCTGCTGATGAAGCCTCTGAGGGAAGGAGGCAGTGTCGGTGTCTCTCTCTCTCGATGACTTAGTTATCATCCTCGTCACTGTCGTCTTCCTCGTTACTATCACCGTCGTCTTCCTCATTACTGTCATCCTCGTCACCGTCGTCTTCTTCGATACTGTCATCTTCGTCACCGTCGTCTTCCTCGTTACTGTCATCCTCGTCACCGTCGTCTTCTTCGTTACTGTCATCCTCGTCACCGTCGTCTTCTTCGATACTGTCATCTTCGTCACCGTCGTCTTCCTCGTTACTGTCATCCTCGTCACCGTCGTCTTCTTCGTTACTGTCATCTTCGTCACCGTCGTCTTCCTCGTTACTGTCATCCTCGTCACCGTCGTCTTCTTCGATACTGTCATCTTCGTCACCGTCGTCTTCTTCGTTACTGTCATCTTCGTCACCGTCGTCTTCCTCGTTACTGTCATCCTCGTCACCGTCGTTTTCATCGCTGATGTTGCTAACCCTCGTCTCTTTCATCTTTGTAGTTGCTAACATTATCAGTTATTTTTTTCCGTCGTCGTCGCCCATGCAATAGTTGTACTCGTCGTGCTTACTGTTGCAGACATCGTCTACCTCGTCAGTACCATCGTCAGATAAATATCATTATAATGCAAGATAGTTTTTTTTCCGGTATTTACACACCCAGTCGTATTGCTGCTACATAAATTAATGTAATGCTCTGACTATCCCAATTTACTTCCCATTAATGCCACATCATCGTGATAACCGCCCAACTTCCCTGTCCTCCCCTAATCATCTACCCTGGGGCTGGTCACCATTAGTCACGCCTCGCTCTATTGACCTCTCTGTATATCACAAGTTCGCTGTGCTAAACGTCAACAAACTATTTACTAATCCTTTCAAACTAGTTCCGGGTGGAACTAAGGTAATTCTAGTTAACCTCAGTTAAATTACTTGGACATCTAAACACCTCCGATTACTGTAATCTCGCTAATTTTACGAAGGTTTAATCAACTCAAAAGACTCAACATTACAGTATACAGCTCGTTTAAAGGAGTAACAGATCCTTCAAAAGGATTTAAATCATTACCGCCTTGTGGCCACCACCGGCTCAGCGTCCACCTTCTCATCTTTGATCGCCTCACCGTGACTCCCGTTTTAAAAATCGGTAAATTCTTTGCTAAATCCAACTGGCTCCCACTTCTTCCCTTATAACTCATCTCCCCCACCAATGTTGCTCCTCATCTCCCTTGATGTCTTTTTCCTTTCTGAAAACTTTTACAAATAGACGAGAGACGGCGTTGCAAACACACTCCTCCTTGTCATTTATTGTCTATTGTAGATTCCGTCCCTCAGCTTTTATAACTTTCTACAGTTTGAAACAATTTAACCTAAATATTATATATATATATATATATATATATATATATATATACTTCATTTTTAGTCCATTTAACACGCGGACTTTGAACATACAATCAACGACCTCACCAGCAAGGAATCGAACCCTCGACCTACTGGGTGTGACTAGGGAGCGCTTACCGGCTAGGCCACAAGGACACTAAAAGCAGTTCTAGACTCTGTTATATTTCACACAAAGCCTGTTCATCGAGCTGATGGCGCCGTGAACCTCAATGGGAAACTGCCCGTGCCTCGTATGTGGTGTCAGTAGCATTTTACCGAATCCAGCTGGTATGAAACGCGAGGTACATATATATACTTCATTTTTAGTCCATTTAACACGCGGACTTTGAACATACAATCAACGACCTCACCAGCAAGGAATCGAACCCTCGACCTACTGGGTGTGACTAGGGAGCGCTTACCGGCTAGGCCACAAGGACACTAAAAGCAGTTCTAGACTCTGTTATATTTCACACAAAGCCTGTTCATCGAGCTGATGGCGCCGTGAACCTCAATGGGAAACTGCCCGTGCCTCGTACGTGGTGTCAGTAGCATTTTACCGAATCCAGCTGGTATGAAACGCGAGGTACATATATATACTTCATTTTTAGTCCATTTAACACGCGGACTTTGAACATACAATCAACGACCTCACCAGCAAGGAATCGAACCCTCGACCTACTGGGTGTGACTAGGGAGCGCTTACCGGCTAGGCCACAAGGACACTAAAAGCAGTTCTAGACTCTGTTATATTTCACACAAAGCCTGTTCATCGAGCTGATGGCGCCGTGAACCTCAATGGGAAACTGCCTGTGCCTCGTATGTGGTGTCAGTAGCATTTTACCGAATCCAGCTGGTATGAAACGCGAGGTACATATATATACTTCATTTTTAGTCCATTGTATGTTCAAAGTCCGCGTGTTAAATGGACTAAAAATGAAGTATATATATGTACCTCGCGTTTCATACCAGCTGGATTCGGTAAAATGCTACTGACACCACATACGAGGCACGGGCAGTTTCCCATTGAGGTTCACGGCGCCATCAGCTCGATGAACAGGCTTTGTGTGAAATATAACAGAGTCTAGAACTGCTTTTAGTGTCCTTGTGGCCTAGCCGGTAAGTGCTCCCTAGTCACACCCAGTAGGTCGAGGGTTCGATTCCTTGCTGGTGAGGTCGTTGATTTTATATATATATATATATATATATATATATATATAATATAGATATATATATATATATATATATATATAAGGGCTGACAGGAGTTTATAAATAAGGAGTGACTTTATATAGCATCAGGTAGGTGATAACATGAGACCCACGAATCCACAAACCACCCCACCGCACATGAATGAAGAGCTTACAAAATATGGATGACAGTACAAAAGGTCAGGTCAGGTCAGGTCAATAATATGAGCCCCTACCTCACCTCCACCTCAAATGCTTTCCAAAGCACTTTTAGCCATTGGCCACTGACAAATATATTTATGAAAAATATATTATCAGTATAATACTAGAAAAGCATCTGAAAGCAATGCAGTTTTCGTTCATATTAGGAACAATAATTATACCATGGATTAGAAAAACAGTATAAATGTGTTTAAATCATCACATGTCACATTAAAGACTTCTGGTTGACGCAAGTCTACTTAGGGAAATAAGTTATATAACCAAATTGATGGCCAGTACAAAACTGATATGTTGCATAAACTTATTTGTCAGTGGCCTAAGGTTAAAAATGCTTTGGAAAGCATCTGTGGTTGGCTTCGGAAAAGACAATTACAGTCGTTCCAGGAAACTCCCCCCGTGAGGTGTAAGTAGATATTGTCTTGTCTTACCACCCTCCTGCGGTCCTTTCACTGTGATTTATTTTATGTTTATATGCAGTTATACTCTTCTCTTGAAACTGTTGACCCAGAGTTTAGTTTCTCTTTCAATTCTCTTTCCTTTCACTTTTCAGAATTTCTTTGTCTATTGGTTTATTTTCTTCGACTTCTCCCCTTCCACTCCCCTGAACCTTCGCACGGCTTGTTCTCTTATTAAGGTATTTTTGCTGTTATTCTAATGTGTTATCTTAGCTTCTCCCCCTTAACAATATCATCCACTTCTCCCATTTCACGTTATACATCCTACCTGTGAAGACGTGAGGTGCCCTAGGACCTAGCAGGAGTACACAGGCTAACTGTGAGCCCTTTTGGATATCCTATAGGACCTAGCCACTATGTACGAGTATAGTTTCAGGCTGGCTGGCTGAAGAGACACCGCGGGACTGCTTAGTGTTGAAGGGAGGCAGAACTCTAAAATATAAAACTTAATTCCTTTTTGTGTGATGCGGAGAGAGGAAATTACGTCATATGCAACATTAAGTGGGACGATACTGTGTGGGTGGACAGGATGAAAAGGGGAGGAAGAGGAAAGGGGAGAAAGAGGAAAGGGGAGAAAGAGGAAAGGGGAGAAAGAGGGAAGAAGGGAGGACAGGAGGAAGAGGAAGATAGGACACGAGGAAGAGGAAGATAGGACAGGAGGAAGAGGAAGATAGGACAGGAGGAAGAGGAAGATAGGACACGAGGAAGAGGAAGATAGGACACGAGGAAGAGGAAGATTGGACACGAGGAAGAGGAAGATAGGACACGAGGAAGAGGAAGATAGGACACGAGGAAGAGGAAGATAGGGCAGTGGGAAAGGAAAGGTTGGACAGCAGATAAAGAAAGGAAGAAGGGGGGAAAGAAAGAAGGAATAACAGTGAAAGAGGAAGGGAATACAAGAGGAGATAAAGAAGGAAGAACGAGAGATCTCCTGTCTCGCCTGGCCACAGATTCACTCAGCCAGACTCAAACATGTATGTAAAACCTCTTAGCGTTTATTAATCAAGTAGATTAATGGTTCCTTCATACATATTTACGTTAACGTCTCACAATACTGAAGAAAAACATGTAAGACAGACAGACAGACACCAAAGGATTTAATACGTCTATTTATCCCCTCCACCCCCTTTTACCACCATTACCAACATTACTACCACCATTAACACAACTAATATCACCACAAACACAAATATCACTACCACCACTAAGACTACTACCAGCACAGTTACAACTAATACAACAACTACTACTACCACTACTACTACTTCTTACCGCCACCACTACTACTACCACTGTCACCACTAATACTACTACCACCACTGCCACCACTAACACTACTACCACCACTGTCACCACTAACACTACTACCACCACTACAACCATCACCCAAAAAGCCCCACTCGACATAATCCTAACAGGTAATTTCCTAGTGGACAAAATCCTTCCATAGAAATAATAAAAATTGGCAAAATCACCCCAGCTCAAGTCCTAATACCCTGTTAAGTCAGGGTAAGTGGGAATTTCTTCAACCACCAACACTACCAGCAACACCACAACGACTCCCGTCTCCACCACAACCACCATCATATCACTAACACCACTATTACTATCTCCACCATCACCACTATTACTATCTCCACCACCACCATCACCACTATTACTATCTCCAACATCACCACTATTATCACCATTATTGAAAGAGGGTCCCACAGGTGTAAAGTTTCGGTGCAGAGGGTAAAATCGTGGCCGGCACTGTACTCTACCGCCTGTCACATCCCAAACTATACAGCTAAGTAACCTTGCTACAGCTGGCCGGCTGGGGGTTTTGAACCGACGAACTTTGGGTTAGGAGGTGATTAAGAGCTATATAACCACTCGGCCACTACCACTAATGCTCACTAACACCACCAGTATCACCATCATCAAAAACCACTACCACCACCAGTATCACCATCATCAAAAACCACTACCACCACTAGTATCACCATCGCCAAAAAACACTACCACCACCATTACCACCACCACCATCACTACTATCAAACAGCTGCGTCAAAGGCACGATGACATTACCACAGGTCATTTTCGTCCCTCCCTGAAGGGTTGTGGAGCTTCACCCTCGCCTCGCTCGGGTAATACACACCCCCATTAAGGCCGCAAATGGACCTCTGCCTCACTCGACCCACCAATAGTTTTGCACCATTGCCCTACTATATCCATACCGCAATTAGGCTTTTAGTATGCAAGAATCTCCGCTGCCAGTCCGCCACTATGACCTTCCCGTGCAGCAGTTAAGAGGCCAAGGAAGGGAAGAAGGAAGAGATACAGGCTCCTTCTTCTCTCAGATATGAATGAATGAATGAATGAAGGAAGAGGTACACACATCTTATCTCACACAAATAATACTGAAATAAGGAGACAGAATAATGTTGAAATAAATGACATATTTACATTCAATCCTCAGTAGAACTAACAAAATGATGCCAATAGTTATATTCTAATTATCAGCATAATGTTGAAACAAGACGGCTAAGTTATTTAAAAAGTCCAGAAAGAAGATGAAACAAAAAGACATAAGTATTCTTTATCCTCCGCTACGGATATAATATTGTAAAAAGAGAATTTCTTTAAGCAAAACTCACTTCTTCACCACCATGCTACCGTGTACACCAAACATTAATTACGATACTTCAGGCCAAGTTTTCTTGTTCTTCCAAAGTTTTTTCTCGAGAAATCAGACACAGAACATTGTACAAACATATACGGGGACGGACGTAACCAATTCCATCCAGCATCAACATTTTTGGTTATTTTTATTTACAATCACCCTTACTCCTGCTAATTCGAGGACTCCTTCAAGCTCCTCAGGTGAGGGACAAGATCCCAGTATGCAACAAGCGATCCTTCTCTGAACTGTTCTACTGAGGAATTGGAACAGCAGCTCGATGCTCTGGTGTCTCCGGTGGCATCAATGAATCTGGGACCCAGCTCTTTCAGGAACTCCAAGGCCTTAGTGACAGGCACTCAGCCTCTCTGAGCCTATTGGCCATTGGGACAAAGCAATATTCAGGACTAAGGTTCGTGTACTTTCCCCTCCTTCCGGTTTTCCTCAGGATTGCTGTCCTCCCTGCTCCTGCTGCACCGAGGTAAAGGTAAGGTGGAAGAACAGATGTAGTTCCACACCAGCTGTCTACCATCCTTCCAGGAGGACATCGTGATTCTGTATGGATGTTCGTTATCGGAACTATAACAGCGTGCTAAGCTGTCCGCAGTTGTCAAACTCTTGATGACGTCATTTTCTTCGTTATGTCTCGCACACCAACCGCGGATATTCCATATAAGAAGAAGTGGAAACCATGTTGGTCTACCTATTCGTTGCCGCAGATAAACTTATGGAAAGAGGCCGTAAGACGAAGGGCTATTCCAACACGGAAGGCTGGAGATTGAGGCGGGTACTTAAATAGAAGTTAGGGGTGGCCAGGAGGACGTTCACGACCTGAGGACCATTCACTGCCTACAGACGTGCCCTCTGTAGGTCATTTGGTGCTCTCTCAAAAAAAAATAAATAAAAAAATCAGGACATTCTTCTAAATGCGATTATTATAACAGGTTTGTTTTCTGCCCTTTGAGGACGTTGGTTTCGGTGCTTGAGAAGTGACAGCCTCCCACCGAGTGGCTGGCGTCCTGAACCTTGAGTCGTTTCCTCCTGTAGCCGTCGCAAGTGCTCTGGGACGATCCTCCTGACCATTTTGTCTGATGCCACACAGGGTGAAAGAAATGTTGACAATGCGATCAGGGAGACTTTGTGTACGCCAACTCTTCCCAGGCGGACCAGGAAACAGCTTGATCTCACTGGGAATCTTCCAAGGAAGCTCACGGTCTTCGTCAACATGACTCTAAGAAACTCATCCTACTCTTCAAGCATGTGTCTGTCTAACGTTGGTGCAAACCTGAAGAAGTAGGCCAGTCTGGGCATAGAGAAGCACTTTAGGTGATACAGGGCATCGAGGGCATCCAGGTGATCTGTTCTCTCCTTCATTTTCAATTCGTCCAGATTACTTTGGAGGACGACAAGAATCGTATTGACGCCGCCGCCCCCCCCCCCCCCCACATCAGACAGACAGACACAGACGTACATGTAAAACATTCCACATGAGCATTTTTTTTCTAACTCCAATGTTAATATTTGGCCATAAACCTCGTTTTGAGTAATGGAGAGGAGGAGGTGATGGTGCATTATTAAGTTACCTGGTGAGACACACAATACTTGCGACACACAGCCGAGTTAAGTGAAAACAATGGTCGCCAGTACATTCTGTATCAATTACTGCCGAACTCTGGTGTTTAGGAGGAGCCGCTGGGGCCAGAGACTGCAATAAGCGTCAGCACAGTGCTGTTGCCGCACAGATTTGTGGAAAATACAAGTTTAGGAATTCCATTTATTTGTTTTAGTTCCGGAATTACACAGATATTGCTGGACGCTTCTCTATAAACCACTGAAATTGGATTATATTTAAGGCTCACTGTATCTAATTTTGTTTTCTCAATACCATCCAAGTTTTCTAGTTCCCATTATATATATATATATATATATATATATATATATATATATATATATATATATATATAGAGAGAGAGAGAGAGAGAGAGAGAGAGAGAGAGACTGAAGGTTCAGAGTGATATCCAATTTTAAGATAATGATGAAAAAAAAAATCAAGGAAAGTCCTTTTTGTACCTATATAACTCCAGTTATGAAAATCTTAATGAAAACAATAATTCACAAGTACAACAATAACATGTACACATAAGAAGTGAATGAAGCCATCAGGAGGCGTTAATGAACGTCTCTCCCTGCTCCTCTCTCTCTTTCTCTTCTACCCTTCCTCCTTCTCCCTCCTAACATTCCTTCCTCTCCCTCCTTCCCTCCCTCCCTCCCTCCTACCCTCCCTCCCTCACCCTCCTATCTTCCCTCTCCCTTCTACCCCCCCCCCCTCACTCTTCCTCTACCTTCCTCCCCTCTCCCTCCCTTCTTCTCATCCTCTCTCTCATTCCTTTCTATTCTCCCTTCCTCCCTCTCCCTCTATCCTCCCTTCCTCCAGCACCCAATGTGCACTCAACACCAAGAATGTATAATAATATCGAAATTCACAATGGCCTCAGCTTCTCTCTCTCCTCCAGAAATAGATGTGACTCGAATGTGCGCTAAACTTTTTCATCGGCCGGATATTAAAGTGATAATCGTCTATCTTCCAATAAATATCGTGTTATGAGCCAGACTGTGTGCTTGCTTGCTTGTAGTCCACTTAATTCTTTCTTCTTCTTTTTTTTTCTTACCAAGGTATGAGAGTTCAATGCCGAGTTTTCCTAGTGTTGGATATTAAGGGATTGTGAGTTATTTAAAAGTGGGGTACATTAGCCTCTGGCCACTACATATACAAGCATTTTTATGATTTTTTTTATTATTGTGTATTTTTGTAATAAAGGCGACTCTAAGTGATTTAGTTCAGGTATCTTCCAGTGAGGATGATTGAAGATTGTGAAAACTGGACAACCAATGACACTTATTTAAGAAATATTGTGGGTTATAATGGTTTGAGTTAAAAAAAAATTATGCAATCTAGAGCGTACTTACAACGTATGTAATAAACACACACACACACACACACACACACACACACACACACCCTAATAGAGGACAATAGACTTACGGGAGCTATCATCACTCTCTGTTACCTTTATCCACGCTCCTCACACTGCACTACCCAGCCATTCCCCCCTGACTTTCCCTCCCCCTCTCACGTGTCATTCCCCATTTCCATTCCCGTGTCATCCCCCTCTTCCCCTACCTTACTGTTCCCTTCTTCCTCTCTCTTGCCCTTCCCTTCTGCGCTGTCATTTTCTCTCTCCACCTTCTCCCCTACCATAAGGTGTTAGTGGTGGTGCTAAGTATACGGAAGAAGTGGTAGTAAAAGTAATAGAAATAAATGAAGAAATAACAGTGGCCTCAGCATTAGGAACAGCAGTAGTACCAATAGCAAAATAATAACAACAGCAGCAGTACCAACATACACAAAAACAGAATGAAGAGGTAACAAGAAACATCGATAAGGTGATTCACAGCAAGGAGGAGGAGGAGGAGGAGGAAGACAGCAAATGAGAAAAGTTCACCGGTACCAACAGCAGCCCAATAACACCTGTGACGTATTAAGCATCTGTATACACCAGCTGCCCGGAAGAGAGAGAGAGAGAGAGAGAGAGAGAGAGAGAGAGAGAGAGATGTGCTGTTTCCATCCTTGCTCAGCTGCGTATCTTTTTTTTTCTTTTTTTTTTACCCTACAGGAGAGAAAAGATTAAAAACAGAAGGAAAAGATTAAAGAATGAACGCGGAAGATGAGAGAGGGAAAACATAAGAACATAAGAATGGAGAAAACTGCAGCTGGCCTATACTGGGCAGTCCCACTTACAGTACACCCAACCCCGATCGCTCATATATCCATCCAACCTATATTTGAAGCTATCCAGCGTATTCAAGTTAATGATGATGTTTGGTAACTAGTTCCACTCATCCACTACTCTATTTCCAAACCAATGTTTACCTATCTGGCGCCTAAATCTAAATTTGTCTAATTTAAAACCATTGTTACGAGTCCGCTCCTGGTTGGAGAGAGAGAGAGAGATAGAGAGAGAGAGGGAGAGAGAGAGAGAGAGAGAGAGAGAGAGAGAGATACTGCCGTTGGGTGGATTTTCATCAGGCGTCAGTCAGTCTGTTGGGGCACCATTAGTGTTATTTCTCCGGAGGCTGGAACCCAGGAATTACTGTGGCGAGTTATTACAGTCGCTCCCCTGTCCATGACCCCCAGCTGCTGGCGAGGAAGGGGCGGGCGGGCGGGCGGGTGGGACAGGGACACAGGTGGGTGAGGCAGGCGGGCGGGTGAGGCAGGCGGGCGGGTGGGGCAGGCAGGCGGGTGGGGCAGGCAGGCAGGCAGGCGGGTGGGGCGGGCAGGCAGGCGGGCGGGTGGGGCGGGCAGGCAGGCAGGCAGGCGGGTGGGGCGGGCAGGCAGGTGGGTGGGGCAGGCAGATAGGTGGGTGGGGCAGGCAGACAGGTGGTGGGGCAAGCAGACAGGTGGTAGGAAAGGCAGGTAGGTGGGTGGGGCGGGCAGGCAGGCGGGTGGGGCAAGCAGACAGGTGGTGGGGCAGGCAGGCAGGCAGGTGGGTGGGGCAGGCAAGTAGGTGGGTGGGTCAGGCAGGTAGGTGGGTGGGTCAGGCAGGTAGGTGGGTGGGTCAGGCAGGTAGGTGGGTCAGGTAGGAGGGAGAGGCAGGCAGACAGAACAGATAGCTAGGCAAGGGGGAGAAGACGGGGGGGGGGGAGTAGGATGGCAGGTAGGGGGTGCAGGCAGGGGGATGCAGGCAGGGGGGGGTACAGGCAGGGGGATACAGGCAGGGGGGGGTACAGGCAAGGGGATATTGGCAGGGGGAACAAGCAGTGGGAGGCAAAGGGGAGGAACGGGAGTAAGGGAGAGCTGATAGGCAGGAATGGATGACAGTTATTCAGATTGGGAACAGGTTTGCAGGGGAAGCAGGTAAGTAAACAGGTAGGTAGGGAAAATTGACTAAAACAGACAGACAGACAGACAGACAGGTAGGAAGGCAGGCAGGCAGACAGAGAGACGAGCAGACATACGGGCAGACGGACAGACAGACGGGCAGGTAGAGGAAACATACAACGAAGGGAAAAAGCAAACATACCAACCCTCCCTTCCAATTACTCGACTCTTGTAAGAAAAAAAACTTTAGCTTGAATATTAAAAAAACGACATTTCATCAATATTTGTTTCTTTCTATAGAACTTTCATTACCATATCCAGATCAACAATATACTATAGGGGCCTACATCAGAGTTTTATTTCCCTTGACTGAAATCCATTTTTCCTCTCTCTCTCTCTCTCTCTCTCTCTCTCTCTCTCTCTCTCTCTCTCTCTCTCTCTCAGGTAAGCAGACATACCTGTGAAACATATACTTAGTTATTTATCACATGGCGCTGTGTTATGGGCCGATTACATGGACGAATTTTCGTTTATTACAAGTGAGTCTAGTTATTGCTTACCTTTAAACTAATTTGACTTGAGATTCTTCTTTCTTATGTGATGGTTCTCTCATTTGTCATTCGCATGTAAATGTAATCTGTCCGCGGTACGCTTTTTTCTAGTTTTAATTCCAATGTAAATTTTTTCACGTGCCATTATTCATTAACACCTAATTTACTTCCACCCATGTGTAAATCTCCGTTCACACTTAATATGTTTTCTTTCTATTCAAATGTAAATCTTCATTCAGTCGTAACTCTCTCTTTCCACGTGTAAATCAATCTTCTCATCCACACGCGAGTCTATGCCATCCACTTATTTAGTTAACTACATAGTCTATATACTTATTAATATTATTATCCTATTTACCTCATTCCGTTTTGTTCTTTCTACATTGACTCTAACTTCATTTTGTGTCATATTTTCATGCGGATTCTAAGCTCTTTGAAGTTTCTCTAATGGTAATCTCATACACCTAATGGACTCGCACATCAACAGTATCATACACACACATTAACAGACTCACAGACGTCACCACACAAACACACACACGCACACATCTCTCTCTCTCTCTCTCTCTCTCTCTCTCTCTCTCTCTCTCTCTCTCTCTCAATTTTGTACGCAGCCATACGTATTCATTAAGAAGGTTTATATGTTCACGGCTTGGCTAAGGACGAGTTTGTTAAAGGGTTCAATCTTGATACACCGGTGCCGATATATTTCGTTCGGGGTCTTCAGCAATTGGGGGCGATGAGAACGAGTCGTGCCTGAATCGAAGTGCTAGAGAGAGAGAGAGCGAAAGAGAGAGTGAACGAGCGAGTACGCACGGTACAGTGTGTGTGTGTGAGTGTGTGTCTGAGTGTAAGTGTGTGTGTGTGAGTGTGAGTGTGTGTGTGTGTGAGTGTGTGTGTGTGTGTTTTGTGTAATCTTGCAAAATCAACAGCGCAAGGCTCTCACACTCCTGGTCTGTAATTGCATTCTTTTGTTAGCGAAATGAAAACGACATTGGGAAAGAATTTATTTAAGAATTTACTTTAACCGAGGTAAATTTAAGAAAGGATTTCTAATTAAAATCCCGAGGCTTAAACGTCAGCGATATGCAAGTATAGAAAACTGGAGGTCAAAGCTCAAACACTATCTGAACATTTGAGTTTGACTGGGAATGGCCCATTAAAGCTGTCATACTGCTAGGCTGCGACTCCTGCTTTTAGTTCAACATTTCACACACTTTATATACTCCAATTTCCCGCTCAAACTGGCAAGCGTCGACTCTCAACTGACATGTTTGGCGGGTAAAAGTGACATACTATGAAGATTAAAGTATCAGCATATTGGCTCAATTTTACACAAGGGCTGATCTTAAGAGCCTGAGCTGGGTTAAAAGCTTTGTGAGGAGGTACATTAACCTGAGTAGTCTGGCGAACACGGCAGGGCGGAGCGAGGAGAGCTACTCCACAGGATAAAGAAAAATGAGCCAGACGGGGCCGTTCACCAGCAGGAGAAAAAGAGGAACTTCCACGTGGAGTAGATTTTGTTGCTCTTGTCAAGACGACGAGTAAATGTAAATTTTGTGTATGTGGGCGAGGCAAGAGACTCTTTAACTACTTTTCCCGGAAGACATTTTTTCCATTCTTTAATAATGGTCACCCACTCTGGCGCTGAAAAATCGTCTGTAGAAAATAGGAAGTTTAACATGGAGTAGAAGAACTTCTTAAACTCTCAAGATGACGAGTCAGGGTGAATGCCGTGTTTATATAGGCCAGTTATGATGCCCTGTCCCCTTAAACCTACCGTATAGTTTCCCTAATATTCTTGTTACCTATTTTTTGCCGTATTCATCTTCCCTGGCGCCTCCGTGATGAGGGATCGCCCGAGACATTGTTATAAGTAGCTTTCATCCCACGCCCGTGAGAGAGAGAGAGAGAGAGAGAGAGAGAGAGAGAGAGAGAGAGAGAGACCAAGTGTTGGTTCCTACACGCTTTGAGACTTACGAGAGAAGCGTGAGGGAGGCGGTAAATTGAGTGGCTGCCGCGGTGTAAAAGAAAGAGAGGATGATTCGGTAGGAGTGGTGTGAAGTATGTGTATGAGGAGGAGAAGGACTTGTTGATGACGGCATGAAATGAAACACTGGGGTAGAGAGAGAGAGAGAGAGAGAGAGAGAGAGAGAGAGAGAGAGAGAGATAAAAATTATGTAACGCTGTGTGATTAAAGAGTTAAAACAGTTAAGGAGTGAATTTTTTGCAGAAAATGGACCAACTCTCTCTCTCTCTCTCTCTCTCAATATAGCTGGCAGGACAACAATTTCACTCGTATTAAAACATGATAAGAAACACATCCACACTTCCACATCCACATATCCATACCCACACATCCACACCCACACACCCACAGCATTGTTTACATTCATGTATCTTACGGCAGAAATAACAAGATGGAATCACAACCAATAATTAAATCTTTATACAGAAAATAAAAGCCAGAGGTAAAATATGTCTACTGCTCCTTATTGTTCGGTTTTTTTTAATCCTTGAGTTCTTGTCAGGACTTGTAAAGAGATTGCCAAGACATTGCTTAAGTACCTGGCACACACACTCAAGGCGCTGGTTAAATCCATGCCAGGCAGACAGACAGACAGACGGACAGCTATAAGAACAGCAGAAAGTTAAGACAGCCTGACAAAGAAGGTCACACTCGTACGCACGCACGCACCCTGCCTGAGGATAATTATCGACAGGTCCAAAGAAAAAAATACATCTCTGGCACCACCTGCAATACTTTGAGAACTCCTTTATTCCTAACATTAGACGCAGGTGGCAGACACTATATCCCGCTATTGCTCAGTAAACTCCGTCGATAATCTCCACTTCCGGAGCGTCACCAGGAGGGGATGGGAATAGTTCCGTTACATAAGATTATTATGAGGGACGGTGGAGTGCCAAGTGGATACTGATGGTGGATAAGTGTTTGGGTATATATTACGGTTATGCTAGTACGCCTGAGTATAATTCATGTTATAGACTAGAGGTATGCTTGGTATATCACATGGTTATGCTGGTAGTATGCCTATGTACAGTATGTATGAAGGGTATGCCAGTAGTGTCTGTGCTCGTGTAAATATGGCGAATATGTTGGTGTTTTACCTTTGTATGTCTCAATAGTTATGCTAGTAGTATGCCTGGGTATATTCGTATCTTGCTGACGTACTAGAACCATCCCTGAGTAAATCTCACGATTATGCTAATGTAATTTTTCTAGTAAATTTTTGATGTGCTATTAGTATGCTTGGGTATATCTTGCGGCTGTGCGGATAACTTACCTGAGGATATTTCAAGAATATGCTGACAGTATGCAGCCTCTTATATCACGGAGAGAGGACCGAGGTGAGGTATTAATTACTTCGGTTTCCTAGGAATTTAAACAGTAAAATTTGGGTATAAATTATTGAGTGTGCGCGTGAGAGCAACAACTCTGAACATGCTGGGCTGAATCATGAATCTATCCATTCATAAGCTCTGAATATTCTAAGCTTGAATCCGGATTATTTTTCACAAAATAAAGAAAGCAACGCAAAACACCTTTTCACAAAACAATACAATATATTGTTTGAGTTATGAATTAAAGAAAAAGAAGAGAAACTCGCTTTTGTATACCAGGATGCTGACTTTTAACTGAAACTGAAAACAAGAACGAAATATATGGTTTTTGACCGTATTGGTCTAATGTACCTTGCAGCCCACTGTACAAGACGCACCCAGAATTTTTTTAATTCATTTACCTGTGAAAATTGGAAAAACAAAATAATTATTGAATAGGATCTCTCGCTCTCTCTCTTTCTCATACTGTCTTTTTGCCTGATTCAAAACAGAAACACACACAATACAAAACATACGTACACACTACAAATACATGCACTAATACGCACGTGACATTCTCGTCAACACACACACACACACACACCACCGAAGGGTCAAGGCGCTCCTTTGAACACATTATTGGTTCATGTAGAAAATTAGTAAATACAATAAGGAAAAATGGCCATGGTGTTCAATTTGTATGGGTCCCTTCACATGTAGGCATTGGTCTTAATGAAGCAGTAGATATAATAGCAAAAAGAGCCTCGGAAAAGGCCGAGATCGACATAATATGTACTAAAACCTTGAAACAATTAAGGAGCAAATTACGGAAAACACAATCAATAGAAGATAATTTCAAAAGGAATGAAATATACGAGAAAAGTGAAACAATGAAACATTACCATCATGTTCTCATGAACACAAAATTTACATATGGGAAAGATAGGAGTAGGTGGAAAGATTCAGTGTATATGAGGTTAAGATTAGGATATAAGTATTATTGGGAACTTGGAGCTGAGAGAAGTGAACAGGATAAAGAATGTAGAGTTTGTAGAACATCCAGATCCCATACCCTGCCACATTATATACTGGAATGCCCATTGCTTAATGTATATAGAAATGCCCATATAAATAATGTCCCCATGCAAATAGAGTGGATGTTTAAAATTAGGAAGATAGATGAAATATTAAAGAAATATAGAAATTTTGCATCTAGAATATAACTATGTATGTATATAACTGATTATATGAAATATTAGGGATTTATGTGAGTCCTGAGAGGGACATTCCTGGACTGGGGTGGGAATGACTTATGTCACTTCATCCCTTTGAGATGTATTAATGTTTTTTGTATCTCAATAAACGTATCAATCAAGGCGCTCCTCTGGCAGCAGCCAGGTCAACTGTTATGTTGGCCCATACCAACTCCCTCCCCCGAACCCCTCCCCCGAGCCCCTCCTCCTCACAGGAAAAAAAAGTTCTCGCTGAAAGTTACATTTTCATTTAGGAAATGAATGGAACCAGTGTTGAACAGTGTTGAGCAGTGCTTAAGCCAGTAAAAACAACAGTAACAGATAAAAATAACAGTAATAGCTGAGAGTCGTATCCAAGTTAACCTTCAAAGAGTGAGGTCCCAGGTGCCAGTGATAACTGCCCAAGAGACCCAACAACAAGCAGCGACGTGTTAATCAGTCCACGATAGGGAGGCCTGGGACCACCTGACTGTACACCACTTGAGTGTGAGAGATCCTGTGACACTTGACCATGTGGTGCCCCCATGATGCTACATAATGAATGAGTTGCCACAGCATCATGTAAGGCTCCTCATAACACCACCTGAGAGGGAATTACTACACCACGTGAGGCCCCTCGTAACACCACCTGTGAGGGTACTACACCACGTGAAGTCCCTCATAACACCATCTGTGAGGGAATTACTACACCACGTGAGGTCCCTCATAACACCATCTGTGAGGGAATTACTACACCACGTGAGGTCCCTCATAACACCATCTGTGAGGGAATTACTACACCACGTGAGGTCCCTCATAACACCATCTGTGAGGGAATTACTACACCACGTGAGGTCCCTCATAACACCATCTGTGAGGGAATTACACCACGCGAGGCCCCTCATAACACCATCTGTGAGGGAATTACTACACCATGTGAGGTCCCTCATAACACCATCTGTGAGCTAATTACAACACATGAGGCCCCTCATAACACCATCTGTGAGGGAGTTACAACACTGTGTTTGGTGTTCAACACCTCAGCGCACAAGACCTACGTCACCTCTACTGTAAACACTAATCTGTATGTTCACTATATGTTCATTTACCTTTTTCTAATGAAGGCTTTTGTTACCCTTCCCCCAGCCCCCTCCCCCCCCCGTGTCTTTGTATGTAAGAAGTAATTTATGTCCAAAATATATTTTCAGCCTTCGGGCTGCAGAACTTTTTCAATAAGCCGTTAATTATTATCACACACACACACACAACTACTATCATTTGTTAAGTACGCGTATATAATGGAATTTCCCACAAAATTACACCAATCGCAAACACGATTTGTCAAGCGGCAGTTTACAAGAGTGAGACCGAGAGCGAGGTGAGGAGGCGAGGCGAGACAGACAATTGTTTCTTTGAATGACTGTGGTCTGGGAGGAGTCGCTGTGTCTCACGTTGACGTCAGCGAGTGAGTCAACAGGATTAAGGACGTCTCGTATGAACGCTTTAAATTCTGATAAAAGGAATATAAATTTTTGTTTTGACGCTTGTAGTTCCAGCAACAGGATAGAGACCGTCTTGACGTCTGTAGCTCCGACAAAAGGAGAGGGAACATATATTTTGAACACTCAGATCTGCTAACAGGACAATAAATACCTTCTTTTAACGTATAATTCCCGTCAAGAAAAACAGAACGTCTAGTGTGAACGTTCTAAAATTTGTCAAGAGGAGAAAGAATGCCATGTGTTGAAACTTTGCTGAGCCAAGAGGGAAAAGAATGTCTTTTATTAACAAAGAATTTCTTGATCAACACAATGCATATGAATGAGAGAGAGAGAGAGAGAGAGAGAGAGAGAGAGAGAGAGAGAGAGAGAGAGAGAGAGAGTGTGTGTGTGTGTGTGTAATAATAATATATAATAACAATAATTAACGGTTTATTGAAAAAGTTCAGCAGCCCAAAGGCTGAAAATATACATTGGACAAAAATGACTTATTACATACAAAGACATGGGGTGGGTGGGTCGTTTAACAAAAGCTTTCACTACTGAAAGAAGAATGGACAATGATTGAACATACTAAGTATTATAGTTTACAGTTGATGGCCCGGACCTGGGCTGGTCATGGAGACACCAGGTGGTGTGGTGTTCACGTGGTGCAGTAACTCGTCCTCGTGTGTCGATATGAAGGACCTCACGTGGTCATGGGGACACCGGTTGGTATGGTGTTCACGTGGTGCAGTAACTCGTCCTCAGGTGTTGATATGAAGGACCTCACGTGGTCATGAGGACACCGGGTGGTGTGGGGTGGTGTCACAGTACCTCACCCTGCTAGGTGGTGGTGTTATCTCGTAGTCAGGTGTGAAGCCGACCCACTGTTGTTCCCATGGTGGACTGATTAGCACCTTCTCGTCAGAAGATGGCGGTCAGTTCCCAGGGGTGCTTATCTCATTGGTGGGTCACGGCTCTCACTGGTACTTTCTAGTGCTGAATTCACTGATCCCACTTCTTTCCGAAACGAAATTGTCACTTTTGATTATGTTGATATCCCGGTGGTGAGGATGGGTCGGGGAGAAGAACTTGGGGAATGGACCGATCATTGGCCTAAGGGGGCCGCTGCTCAGCAGGAGCAGCGCCTGAATAGGTCTCGACCCTACGGTAGTCAAGGATGTAGTGTGTGTGTGTCTATGAAAATATTTGTGTGCAAGTAATTATGCGAGAATCAATTCTAGTTTATGTGTGTGACTGTGTATGTGTTTGTAGGTTTCTACACAAGCATCCAATCTGAAAAGTGACGTGCGTATACGTTTACTGTCTAAGTACACACGTGGACATGTCTGGACTAACTTAACATGCCTTTGTTACCTATTAATTATTAGTCTATCGTTTCCCAATACACCTTCTCGCCCCGTATACAGAGATGGGTTGGAGTCACTCTGACCAAATATATAAATATTCCATTGTGAATTAAAAATCTGTTCAATTCTTACATCTTATAGATCTATATGAGAATAAATATTTACTGGTCTACTTTCACGAAATTTTCAAGACTGGATTATATTATCACTCAAAAAACACAATGTGACATCCTACTCGGTGACTGCGGAAGCGCTCGCCATTTTTATCAATGGCGAGCAACTCCGTAAAACTACACCAATAACAATTACTCGTGTGATTCGCCACTTGTCCTATATCGAAAATATGTCCATAGCATTATTATTTTCTCTTATGACTAAGATTTTCATATCAATTAGTCACTTCAATGACATTTATAATAAGTCTATTCAATTTCATTTTCATCCATTTAATCCCGACTTGAAGAGTATTTTATGTTTAGTGGACTCAATCAAACGTCCTGGGAAAGAAACCCAATCTCTCTCAGTTTCTAACCATCACTCCACTCGATAAATGTTCTTACACCACCTACTCTTGCATATTTATCATTACAAGTTACTCTACTTTCCAACAAATGCTAAAAAAAGTTTGAATTCAGTGTTCCCAGTCATAGATTTTATTTTAGGCTTCATTAACCTCAATGTACAAAAAAAAAAGACCAATCTCCTTAAATTCATTACTAAAACCCTAGAGGCAAAGACACTCAGGCTGATGGTGCATGGCTGTAATGAATGTCATGACACAATGTACGACACACAACACTATAACCCCCCACCCTACCACCTACACACTGAGAATGTTGCAGGTGGAAAAACACGGTCGTAAAAACGGTGCTTGCATGGTACATTCCAGCTAAAGCTCACATGCATACCATTACCTTGCGTACGGTAAGCATATAAAACACAAACACTCTCTCACATACTGAGAGCTGCTGCGTTAATACAGACGCTAAAACAGAGAGAAAACAAATTCGAGTACACTGTACTTACGAATGTCCACATACACACAGACACACTTTTTCAATAAAACGTTATTATTATTATTATTATTATTATTATTATTATTATTATTATTACTATTATTATTATTATTATTACAAATACACACACGGACAAAAACATCCTTCCTCACCCACACACACACACACACACACACATCACTACTCACATAACTTTATCGGTCACCTTTAAAGTGCCAGTGACAAGGACCACCGCGGTGTTTACATATATCGTGATAACTGTGTCGGCGACCCCAAGCACCAGGGACAAAGACCACCGTCTTTACGACTGACAAATCTTAACAGATGTCTACCAGTGTCAGTGTCCCTCAAAGTGCCGCCAGTGACCGTCCGCCCACAACAGATATCAACAGATGGCCACCAATCACTTACTCCCGACGCACTCTGTACCATCTAAAGCGTGGGAACGGTTATCCTGATGGCAGTGTTATCCGGCTACTCAAGTCACTGAATATATTCCACGCGCGTAGCCGTAGACAAGGCCGTCATGCACATAAGCCCATTAGAACCGTAACCTCCACTAGGAAACCGGAGAAACCCACCCCTGACAGACCATACCACCACACTGAAGTTCCACGGATATGGTATGATCTCCCGTCTTTACTGCTATCCAACGTCACTTCCCTAGCTAACAAGTTCGACGAGCTGGCAACTACAGTCAGGTCAACCGCCGCGAGCGTCGTTGCCATATGTGAGGCTTGGCAAATTGTGCCTGAAACGTGTCATATTGAGGGATATCAACTCTTTCATCACCTTCGTTCACAAAGACGCGGAGGAGGTGTTGCCCTCTTCTGTCAAGATGACCTACGCCCGTCACGCCTGGATGTTCAAGTCCCAGCAGATGTGGAAGCATTATGGGTACGTGTCGTGCTACGGGCCCACCCGCGCAACACTGCTTCCATCATAATCTGTGTGGCATACCATCCGCCTCGATCACCCACCAGAGACACTCTTATCAATCATCTCATCACCACCTCAGACCACCTCAGAGTTAGGTACCCATGTGCCAAGTTAGTATTATGTGGGGATTTAAATGAAATTGACACCACTGATATCCAGGACCAGCTATCACTATCACAAGTCGTGACCTTCCCCACACACGGTCAAAATACCCTTGACCTTATCTTAACTGACTTAGCGGACCAGTACCAACCACCTCAACCAATGCCTCCTATCGGGTGTAGCACACACTTATCAGTGCTCTGGTCCCCGGCTGCCACTCCCACTCAAGTACAGAGACCCTACATCAAGACCTACAGGCCGATTACTGACTCTGCAGTGCGCCTATTCGGGCAGTGGATAGTTCACCATCCCTGGACTGAAGTACTTAGCGTGGATGACGTGGAAACCAAATGGATAAATTATACCAACACCACCACGCAAGCTCACCACCACTTCTTCCCCGAGAAGTCCGTCAGGTCTCACCCAGCTGACTTGCCCTGGATCACACCTCGGATCAAAAGACTTATGCAACAGAGAGACAGAGCCTTTCATCTCAATGACCACATCCGCTACAGGTCCCTTCGTAACCGAGTCATCCGCGAAATACGCACTGCAAAGAAGTCCCACTACCCAACCAAATTACAACACCTGAAGCAGACCAACATCAGTCAATGGTATGGTAAGCTTAAAGAACTCTGTGGACTAAACAATAAGACACACCCCCTCCCCTTCCTTAGCCATCTCACTAGTGTTGACGCAGCTGAGCAAACAAATAACCATTTCGCTACTATATGCCAGACGCTCCCACGGCTTGACACAACAACTCTCCCTGCTTACCTACCAGCCCCCCTTCCCACTGACTTAGTAGAAGAATTTGAAGTAGCAAAACGCCTGGACAAACTAAAATTAAAACGCTCTACCACCCCCATTGACTTACCAATGAAACTCTTCAAGGAGTTCTCCCCGGAGCTTGCTAAACCCCTCTGCTCCATCATCAATGCTTCTCTCAGTCAAGCCAGATGCCCAGCTGACTGGAAGACCTCTTATGTATCACCAGTGCCCAAGTCAACCAGCCCACAATCCTTAAATCAGCTACGACCTATTGCAATCACCCCAATACCCAGCCTAATCTGTGAAAGTTTTGTGTTCGACTGGGCTTATGCTGATATTGCAGGAGTCGTAGACCCTCAGCAATTTGGCAACATGAAAACTTCCTCCACCACTCACTGTCTTGTCAGCTTTCTCGATTACATATACCGCCATCTCGAGAAACGAAAAACGTCTGTAGCTGTCGCCTTCATTGATTTCACTAAAGCGTTCGACCTAGTCGACCACAATATAATCATCAACAAAGCTATTGACCTCGGGCTTCGAAGAAGCCTCATACCATGGCTTACAGACTTCCTCAGTGACCGACGCCAAGCTGTACGCTTCCGAGGGGCTGTCTCCACCTTTCAGTCACTCACCTGTGGCGTCCCCCAAGGCACCAAGATGGGACCACTCTGCTTCCTTATGCTCATCAATGATGCCCTAAGAGAAACCCCTGCTCGCTGGAAATATGTCGACGACTCCACCATTGGGATCAGCGTCAACAATTCTGCTCCCAACTATACCGCCCTTCAGGATTTATTGAACAGTCTCCAAAACTGGGCCACCAACAACCATGTCACCATCAACCATACCAAGACCATGGTTATGCACATCAACCTCTCCGACATTGTCCCACCTCCTTCCATTACTCTAGGTCCGAACACACTCCAGGTTGTAGATTCCACGAAGCTCCTCGGCGTCACCATAGACAACAAACTAAATTGGAAACCACACGTCAATGAAGTTGTCAAATCCTCCAGTTTCCGTCTCCACCTCCTCCGCCGACTCAAGTCCCTCGGAGTTCCTGCACACGAGCTCCTCAGTGTTTACACAACATTCATACTTCCCAAGCTCACCTATGCCTCCCCCACCTGGTCTTCCTCCCTAAATGCCACACAACGTAAACACCTAGAAAAAGTACAAAAGAGGGCATGCAAGATTATTCTCTCCCCCTCCTACTCCACATATCAAGAAGCGCTCAACACACTGACCCTTTCGACTCTCACTGACCATCACCACGACCTCATCTGCAAATTTGGTAAGAAGCTTCTACACCATCCCCGACACCGGCTCCTACTACCACCTGAGATCCCTTGTCCGAGAATTGCTGTTCGACACCACAACCGCATCCAGCCCATACGTGCACGAACTGATCGCTATAAGAACAGCCCAGTCCCAACCATTGTAAAAATTATCAACAACTTGTAATACTGTAACACTGTCACTATGTTGAAATGAACTGTAGTTTGAGCTTTTCCCCATCTAAGTTATTATATGTCTTATTTGTGTCACTTATGTTACTTGTATATTATTTGTAATTCGTAACCCATTCCCCAAATATGTAACTGTATATTTTCAGCCTTCTGGCTGCCAAGCTCCTTCAATAAACCGTTAATTATTATTATTATTATTATTATTATTATAAAACATCACCAGTATTGAATACCGAACGCTAGAAACTTCAGCTCACGACAACGACGCCAGTTTGCCAGCCAAAAGGAAGGAGGAAATACATCGAGATCAGTTTATGGCCCCACACCACTCATAAATATGTTGTCAGTATCGGGTGAGCCCCCCCCCCCCCACCCACCCACACACACACACACACACACAGTATAATTTACATACTGTATAATTTAGAGTTAATAATTAATAACTTACAACCATGGATGTCTAATTATGAACATTCATTATTCAGTGACCTATAGAGGGTAGAGGTTGTTCATTAGGTTATAGCGCTTAGCAATAGACCAAACAACCGGCTTCAGTCACGCGGAGGTTTTTGAGTATCAGTGTCGAGGGATGATGCAGTCCTTCCTCTGAGGTAGTAGGTAATTCTTTAAATGACTGACTTGATTGCTCATATTTGTAATTGTATACTTTGCTTCACACTTGCAATGCGACAGGTAATATATATAGTTAGTTAAGTAATATATGTAGATAGTAGCACCACCAGTTAAGAGTGATTCATGGGTCAACGAGATCAGTTCCAATCGGTTATTTAGAAAACGTAACGTAAACACCGCTGACTGGTGGTCGACAGGAGATTCTACGGAGGGGAATATTACCTCCTTCGAGAACCTTCTAGAAGCTTGACTCAAGGCTCACTCTGGTGGCGAATACAGATATTACTCTTTTCAGGGTGTGCCACCCGACGCCTTTAGTTAGTCTGGAGCTGGACCCCATACGGTAGACACCTAACATTAAACATCTCAATACGAGCTCGCCTAACACTAAGCCTTGCCTCAGCTCTAGAGCGACTCACATTAGGATCTCTTCAATACTAGGTCACGGGGCCAGCCTAACTCCGTGTACAGTATACAGGAACTTTCGAATACACGCTTGGTATATAGCACTAGTGTCGTGTCTTAACTTTCCCACTTTTAAGAAGACGTGAATATACGTGGATCCATTATCTACAGTCTCAGACATAGTGCTGGTCACAACGGGACTCTTAACTAATTACAAGCAAATTACTTTTAAGCGGGACGGTCTACTGCCAAGTCTTACTCCTCACAGGCCTATAGTTCAGCAGGCCTACACACACGAACACACGCACGCACAAGGCAGCTGTTCCTCCTTATAGGCATGTAATTATCTACCAAAATAGGGATATTGCTGTAGTTCTTCTCCAACACAAAGTACTGTACGTGGCAGTGAAGGAGGGTCTATTAATCACATGAAGTACGGCATAGTTGGAAATATTCTATAATACCAAGGACACGAACGTTAAATATAATTACCAGTGAATGTTTGTTGACTTCCGATATAGATATGTGTGGTTTTCAATCTGGTCATTGATTATGCAAAATAAATGAACTAAAAGCAAGCAAGCCTGAACCAATACTTGATATATACCAACTCCCCGAAGGAGTTATCGTTTCCGTAGTCGTCTGCTGAAAATGTGAGATATTTAGCTAGAAGTCATCGTTAACATTTCATTCAGGCAAGTGTTAAGAAACTGTAATGAGAACAAATGAACAAATGTAACATGAAGTAATACGTCTATGAAAGAAGCTTAATTGTCAGAGAAGAAAAGAAGTCAGCACTTTTGTGTGTGAGAGAGAGAGAGAGAGAGAGAGAGAGAGTCTTTTAGTGTCCATTTGACTTTGTGTGTCTGCCTACAACATTCCCAACATTTTTTTTTTATGAATTTGCCTGTACCTGTATGTGTGTGGTGTGTGTTTGTTTCCATTAATACACCAAATTCTTCGCATGCGTACGTTTGACAGCCCACAACTCGATTTACATTTTACGCGAACCTCTTCCTCACCACAAACGTATACCATCACTTACTTCAAGTTATTTCGCCTATACTTTTTATTTAAATCGTCTATAAAAATCATATAATTTCTCAACTCGTCAGCCACCAACCCCTCGCTCGTGTTTACTTGGTCGTTAATAAACTGAAAACAGATTACCTGCTACGGAAAGTTGGCTACGCTGAGATTAACACAGTTTGTGAAATCATTGGGCTGTTATGATTGCATTATCTTAATTTACACGATGAGACAACGGGAAGACGTAATTATTGTCTGATGATCTTACTTTAACGCCCACCGAGTCGTAACTTCCTGCGGGACACGAGGAGAGGGGTTAAGTAAATGGGTATCTTTTACGGTGGTCGTACTTCTGACACTTAAAAGAAAGTAAGAGGCAAGACACGAAATAAACATAATAATATACCTAGGAAAAATGTTGATATTTTTACTGGAACTTCATTGTTGTTTATAAAGAGAAGATTCCCTGGAATTGTCCTGGAAACTAATCTCAGGTCCTACATTAATATTGGAGAAATTATGGATTTGTTAAGAAAACAAGAATCAAATGATCCTTTAGTTTCTTCTGACAAAGTCCACTTATAGTAACGATGTTGTGTATTATGACCTCCTTTGTCCAATGTAATTATACTGACAATGTTTACAGCACGTGCAAGACAATCATTCGGGAGGTGGCAAACATTCTTGAGGAGAAGCTCAGTGCAGCAGTCAAGTCTGTAATTACCAGCAAGCAATGTTTCGTGGAGGAAAGAGAGACGCACATACTGTACACATGTTGTAAGTATGAACCTTCTAAGCTTAATATATGGCTTGAAAAAACAAACACATTTGCATATAAATTTACCTCGTCTAAGCCACCCCCTCCTAATTGTGGGAATCTAAGTAAAGTCTGTCATCATATAAATCATGTCATAACTCCTTAGGGTCATCTAAAAACCCTAACATAATTACACCAGCGTCGAGGAGGTAGTTCCAAGGATACACTGTCAGGGACTGAAGTTGCTTTACAAAATCACAATAATTTGAAAACGTGAGGACTCTGCGACCTGCTGAAACTTGCGACAGCAGGAAAACTTCCTTCCTAATTTAGTACACTTGTTTTACAGTTCGAAGGTCCGCATTGCAGGCATTATATATATATACAATTAAAGATGCATTACGTAAAAGAAAAAAACATAAACTTGAGCAAACTTGTTTCTAATCAGACAATTAACATTAAACAATACAAAGTAAACACAACCATAATATTATGTAATGAAGGAAAAATCCCGCCCCTCTCCCACTAGTGACGTGGTAAACAAAACTTTACTCTGCTGTAATTAACATTTTAAACACAATAAATAACATAACACCACAGTACACTTGTGACCTATTTTTTCTTCGTTATTTGAATATAGTCTTTGGTCCTGATGAAGATGGACAATTGGGTGCCATATGGGTAGTGGGCGTGGGTAACTACTGTAGGTGCCATATGGGTAGTGGGCGTGGGTAACTACTGTAGGTGCCATATGGGTAGTGGGCGTGGGTAACTACTGTAGGTGCCATATGGGTAGTGGGCGTGGGTAACTACTGTAGGTGCCATATGGGTAGTGGGCGTGGGTAACTACTGTAGGTGCCATATGGGTAGTGGGCGTGGGTAACTACTGTAGGTGCCATATGAGTGGTTGGGTAGGTGACTGGGTACATATGGGTGGTGGAGGGAGGGGTAACTTCGTGCCATATGGCTGGTAGAGGAGGGGGGGGGTGACTGGGTGCTATATGAAGGGGGGGGACTAGGTGTCAAATGAGTGGTAGAAGGGGATATGAATGGGTTGCCATATGAGTGGTGGAAGGGGATATGAATGGGTTGCCATATGAGTGGTAGAAGGGGATATGAATGGGTTGCCATATGAGTGGTGGAAGGGGATATGAATGGGTTGCCATATGAGTGGTGGAAGGGGATATGAATGGGTTGCCATATGAGTGGTGGAAGGGGATATGAATGGGTGCCATATGAGTGGTGGAAGGGGATATGAATGGGTGCCATATGAGTGGTGGAAGGGGATATGAATGGGTGCCATATGAGTGGTGGAAGGGGATATGAATGGGTGCCATATGAGTGGTGGAAGGGGATATGAATGGGTGCCATATGAGTGGTGGAAGGGGATATGAATGGGTGCCATATGAGTGATGGAAGGGGATATGAGTGGTGGAAGGGGATATGAATGGGTGCCATATGAGTGGTGGAGATGGACTCGGTGAAGGCCTCATCGGCCCCGACTGTGATGCTGAATATATTATTTATCATTAACTATTTACATTATTTAGGACGGAAAATATTAATGATCCATTGTGTATTAACGGGATTTCGGATTGCATTTATTTCTGATTTACACCAAACTAGTAAATTGCAACGGGAGAATGAAGTGCTTTTATTTTTAAATTTACACACACAATTTCATATATATATATATATATATATATATATATATATATATATATATATATATATATATATATATATATATATATATATATATAAATTAAGATGTACGATAAGTTTTACAACATACAGAATTTAGGGGTAATTGAACACCAAAGAGTATGGTACGACTACAATTAACACGGAATGAAGTAAAATATCCGTTGACAAAAAAAAGTATTATAGAAACTAAACAAAAGCAAGTCTGGCACTAAAAAGTTGTGAGTTCCATATTGTGAAGGAACACTTAAAGCTGTAGGCTGGCGGTACACCTGAACCTCGTCATTGCTAAATCGAGCTGTTAATATAACCTTTCCTCAACCCCTTTATGTTCCCCTATTCAAGGTGTCTACTAAATCAATATTTTTAAAAAGTATGACCTTGTAGAACCTTTGTTCCTTAAACAAATTTTTTACATATTTTTGGAATTTTTAACGACTAAACTAAGCAATCGTTTCAATTTAATAAAAAAATAATAATAATTTAACTTTTTTGTCCCCTACCCAATTTAAAGGCCAGGTAAATTCAGAACTTCATCATGCATTCTTGGCAACTGATAATACCATTATTATTATTATTATTATTAAGATACGTGATCAAGACACTCCTGGGAGGTACGTAATGTACTAACAATCACCGCAGTGACCTCGGAAGAGGCAACATTCCAAATTATTTAGATAATTAATTAATTATTATACAATGATACAATTACGCACAATAAAGGTCTGAACTGGGATGAGGACTGACCTTTCTTCACTGGTGTGTGAGATTTTTTTTTATCAGTGTGTTAGACAATTGCATCAATAAAACGCAGACTGAAAATTAAAAAAAAAAACTGAATTGTCTGCTAAAATTGCTACTTAGATACCTGATGAATTAAACAATATGACAAAAACTATAATTGGCTACAATCTTCCTCTGGTTAGTGTTGTTGAGCAGCATCACAAAACCTTAAAGATGAGAATACAAATAGAGCTAAAGAACTATGTATGTTAACTTATACAGTTACTTTGTGTTTGAAAGTTTCCTTTCAACCCAAGAAAATAATATTTTAAAATAAAACTTTCTCTATAACCGATAGGAACTCAATAATATGACATATTGTTCTAAAAAAAAGTATGAGATCTGATCTATTAAAACAACTATGACTTTTGTAGGACACGTAAAAAGTATGACTTAGTTTGACTTTAGGACCTAGTAGACACCATGTTATAGCAGTCACTGATATAACTCCTGTTAACGAGTTCATTGGCTTTAAACGTGATAAGAATGGATTGAATATGTTACCAATTAAAAAAAAAGGAAAAATAAAGAAATTCTAATGAGATTTCTAACTAAAATTAAAACAAATGTGTTGGTATTACACGAGTTTACCATCAACGAACAAGATGAAGAGAACACAAATGTTAAATAAATAAATGCATAAATCCTCAATGCAGACAGTAATGATACAATTACAAGTGTATTATGTATAAGAAAACAAACTACATAAAATTCAGAAAACTAGATTCTAATCAGTATCTGAGAGAGTAAACATTAAACAGTACAAAGTAAACACAAAAACAATATTATGTAATGAAGGAAAAATCCCGCCCCTTTCCCACTAGTGACGTGGTAAACAAAACTTTACTCTGCTGTAATTAACATTTTAAACACCATAAAGAACATAACACCACAGTACACTTGTGACCTATTTTTTCCTTCATTATTTGAACATAAAAGTGTTTGTACCTGATGAAGATGGGTGGTGGAGGTGTACCAGGTGAAGGCCTCACCTGCCTCTGCTCTGGAGGTGAACCTGGATGTGATGTGGTGCTGTGTATGTTATTTAGAAATTTATTATTAAGTGTTTACGTTATTTGGGGAGGAAAATATTATTGAAGTATTGTGTATTTACGGGATTTCGGATTGCATTTATATAATAACGGGGAAAAAAAGAGAGTTTTATATATTTCAATTTAAATTAATTAGAGTACCGTCCTATTATCTGAGGGTTGGGTTGGCGACCACAGTCCTCCACTGCAAACATTCTCGGGCTGTTTTTACCAACTCTCCAAATTTTTGTAACTCTCTGTGGACCCAGTTTATATATATATATAATGTACGATATAATAATCATAAAATCATAAAACAAAAACAGACTAACAAGTCGTGAAATCCAGGAAGAGTAAAGGAACACTTGAACACTGTAGGCTGGCGTACACCTTAATTCTGCCAGTACTAAAACGAGCTGTTGATATAAGGTCTCCCCGACACCTCTATGTCCACTCCGGCACACTCGTAAAATACATCTTATCTGCAGACGATAGTAATTTTTATACCAGCCACACAGATCTCCATTCCTTAATGAGAACAATGAACAGTGAATTGTCTAAAGTCAAGAACAGGGTAATATGTAATAAATTGACCTTAAACCTCGAAAAAAAATACTACACAATCTTCCACAGACGTTAAACTTACCTCCAGATTTGGATCCCCTGTACCTTGGTAATTCAGTCCTCAAACGTGAATAAACCACAAAACTCCTTGGGGTTATTGTTGATGATAAACTAAACTTGAGAAACCGCATGGGAAAGCCAATAAACAGTACAGTATCCTGTATCACACTCGTCAGTCACTCACTCTTGCAGCAATGACAGAAATATATAATGACCTTGTTTACCAACACTTGATACACTGTCCCACACGATGGGGGGCTCTGGCTCCACTAAAACACAACCCTTGGTCACTGCCCTGAAGAGAGTTGTGCAGACAATGATCTATTTGAAAAAAAAAACTAATTTTAAAATTCGAGGATATTAACACTTATTGCTGTGCTTTATTGTTTATAAAACTGTTAATCACTTGATTAAGAACAATTATTTACAATTCCGGAATAACCAGAGGTACAACTTAAGACACCCAGACTTACAGTACCAATACCACCCCCCCCCCCCCCCCCCCTGCGCTACTCTTAGTCCCAGACCTCCATAAAATATCATGGTATTAAGGTTTGGAACAACTTACCCCCACCCATCCGAGCAAAGACTACGCTCCCTTCCACTCGATCATCTCTTAAAAGTATCTATTATCGAAGTATTAATATTTTTGTAACACTTACTTTATACTCTTACTTTTATTGTACCAACAAAGCCATTATATAATATATTGTCACGGAGATAGAAACTACCATTGCAATAATAACACTGGGGAACACACTTTCGGTTGCATGAGTTCTGACACTTGATTCTGGTAGATTTGAGGTCACAGATTCTGAAAATGGCATTCGTTTGTGCAGATCAGGTCTAGTTTTGATGCTACGCGGCAATTTACATATCAGGTCACAAATATATTATAATATATTTGCCGCCAAGAGTGCCTGTTTCTCTCCTCTTGTTTCACCTTAATACAACCCATGATGTATTGATTCCCCCACTTATCAGTTAATGTATATCAACTCCAGTGTAAAATATGTATATACTTATTATATAAATGTAAAAAAAAAAATAATGTATATAAATAAAGAAGTAATAATCGTGGTAGCATTCTCATATGTACTTAGTAATTTCATGTTATGTATACTGTTCCAGATGATACTATAAGTTACATAATAATTCCTTGAGATAAATGTACAGTAAATATTAGGTGCCACTAAGAGAGCTCAGGCCCTCAATTGGCTCAGCCATTTCAATATTGTGATATTTATTCACTCTGTATTTGTATTTTTCTGGCTAAATAAACTGTTTAAATATCAATATGTTTCAATATCAATTATAGAAGCTTACTAATATAACTCCTGCCAACACGATACTTTAATGGCATATCAAGATCACTGGGTTTATGGGTTTATAGGTAATGAGAATGGGTTAAAAATATTACGAGTGAGAAGAAATAAACCAAAAATTACGAAATTTTAAATGACTTCAAGACAAAAAACCATAGTCTGTTAGTAAACGATTTTACCATAATTGAGCGAGATGAACAGAAAATGAGAAGGTTAAACAAATATAATGAATAAAAGCAGGAAAATAATCCATTACGACTCCTCCGTGCTGTAGTTACAGTACGTGGCACACAATGTCGCCACAAACGATATAACAGGTAGACAGATACACCCCCCCCCCCCCCCCCACACGTACAGTACATTACGCTTATATAACATAATACAACGAACACGTCTGTACATATACATAACACATATAATGTACAGTACATATGCATTTATACGGTGTTTCAAAAAACCTGTTTATGCTCAGTTAGTTGTGAAGTTTATAAATAGAGTTGACTCATAATACTTTCTAAGCTAAAGACTTAGTTTTATAACAACATGACGTGAAGTAATATTTAAGACAATAATTGTAAGTTTTTTTTTTCGGAACACCCTACGTGCATAGACCCAATATATAACAATATGGTACATGGTGGTCCAAAATAGAGAAGGACTTTTTAGACCACCATATATAAGAGGATTATTAACACTCACCTAGGGGAAGAGTTGGTCCATGTGGCTGTAGGCAATGGTTGACAAAAAGGTCACAACCATCACTTACCTGAAAAAATAAATATCTAAAATTAATGCATAAAAACACACGTATCACAAATAACAGACATTAAAAACGTATGCAATAATTAATACCGATAACCACATGACTGACTTACTAAAACTATCATCTAACTTCAATACTGTGATGAATTTCGCAGACGATGGTACTGAGGAGGGAAGAAAAAACAAAAATGATTAATGAGAATTACAATAGTCATGAGCGTGTTTTTCATACCCGCTTGTGATCAAAGTCCCTCCTCTCATTAATAAAGCAATTTTCCAGTTCTCCAACACGCGTCACTAGGCTTCTTGAACGAGTCAATAACACGGACGACTTGGCTCTGTGGATAGCCTGTGTGATGGCCTAGTGATGAAAGATAGAAGGAAGGAAGGAAGGAAGAGGGAAAAACGAATGGAGAGATAAGAGACATACACAAGAGATAAAATACAGACAGGCTGACAGAAAAAAAATACAGACAATGAAACAAAAACAGAAAGACAGACAGACAAACGAGGGGAAGGTGAATGGAACACGACTGAAACAGTTCAATAAACGAACAACGGCGATAGTTTAATGCATAACATACTCCAAGTTCATTTGAATTGGTAATGGACAGAATGTTGAAACTTGGCTCTCACAGCGTAGCTCAGACCAGGAGGGCAGAGAAGAGACATAACTATCCGTCAAATAATTCATCTATAACTATCAGTCATACTATTCATTAAATTACACAGGACAACAAATTTTTTATAATTCCCAGTTGCATGAGATTTCTTTACTGTTTCTTACCATTTTTGATCTGCTGATTTCATATTTGAAACCAGTTTTGTTCTGCATGCTCCAGTTTTCATGTAATTTGAGGTTTTACATTCTAGCCGTTTGCGGTCAAATTAATTAATTACACGATTATGGTATCAATAGGGAGATATAATTTTGTCTGTTTTTTCTTTCAGATTTGGTCATGGCTACAAAGAGAAATCAATGTGTGAACAAACCTGATGCCTTCTGTTATATTTGTGGATACTTCACGCTTATTCGTCAGAGGCGCAATATAACATCGTTTGTGAGGCGCGGCTATAAAGCGTACTTCGGACTTACTCTTGGCGACCAAGACAAAAAATGGGCTCCACATGCTGTGTGTCATAACTGCGAAGAAATGCTGCGTGACTGGACAAAAGGAAAACGTAAGGGCTTACCGTTCGGAATTCCCATGACCTGGCGAGAACCGAAGGACCACACAACTGACTGCTATTTTTGTCTGATCAATACGAAGGGTGTTGGCAAGAAAAACAGACATAAAATATCGTATCCTAGTATCCCTTCAGCAATTCGACCTACTTTGCACTCTGATGAGCTACCAGTTCCTGTTATTAATGGGTTGTCTCCAGCTGAAGAGGAGGGAAGCGACAAAGACCAAGAGAGTGAACATGAAACTCAAGAAATACTTGCAGATTCCGACGATTCTTCTGATGGTACACCAGAGTCATCAACCCCTCAGAAGTTTAGTCAGCCAGAGCTGAATGACCTTGTGCGTGATCTGGGTCTCTCCAAAAATGCAGCAGAAGTTCTAGCTTCTAGGTTGCAAGAAAAGGCTCTACTGAACCAGACCACAAAAGTTTCACACTTCAGAAAGCGGGAACAGGATTTTGTGCCATTCTTTACAGAGGAGAATAAGTTTGTTTACTGTCATAATATCCCGGGTCTTCTCCAGGAATTAGGGATTCCATTGTATAGTCCAAATGACTGGCGATTATTTCTAGATAGTTGTAAGCGTAGCCTGAAATGTGTGCTACTACATAATGGTAATGTCTATGCAGCTGTTCCAGTGGGTCATTCTGTGTGCTTACGAGAGGAGTATAATGACATTAAAACTGTGATTCACCTGCTAAAATACCATGAGCACAACTGGACAATTTGTGTTGACCTCAAAATGGTGAACTTCCTTCTTGGCCAACAAAGAGGATTTACAAAGTATCCCTGCTTTCTTTGCATGTGGGACAGCCGAGCTAGAGACAGGCATTGGAACCTGAAGGAGTGGCCCTTACGTGAGACTCTGGAAGCTGGTATGCCAAACATTGTCAATGATCCAATCGTCAGTCGAGAAAAGATCATATTTCCTCCTCTCCATATCAAGCTGGGCCTGATGAAACAGTTTGTCAGAGCATTAAATACTGATGGTGAATGCTTCCAACACATAGTCTCTGCTCACCCTGCTTTGTCATTTGAGAAGATAAAGGCAGGTGTGTTTGATGGACCACAAATTCGTGCACTTGTACGTGATCAAGACTTTGTCAGAAAGATGGACGACAAGGAAAGGGGTGCATGGCTTTCATTTGTGGCGGTAATGGAAAACTTTCTTGGTAATAAAAAGGCTGACAACTATGAAACCCTTGTAGCAACCATGTTGTCAGCCTTTCATGACCTTGGATGCAATATGAGTGTCAAACTCCATTTCCTATATAGTCATCTTGATAGATTCCCTGAGAACCTAGGGGCAGTAAGTGACGAGCAAGGCGAGCGGTTTCATCAGGATCTCAAGACCATGGAAGACCGCTACCAAGGGAGATGGGACAAACATATGATGGCAGACTACTGCTGGAGCATTAAACGAGAGTGCCCTGAGACATTTCACAAACGCAAGAGCTTCAAGCGCAAATTCCTACCTGGCTAAAATGTGATTGGGCTTTGTCTCCTCATAGTAACAAATTTCTTACCTAACAATGAGTTTTATACAAATTTCAACCTTTGTTTTAGATGGAACATGTTTCAAATTGTGTTGTTGAATAAATTTAGAATATGTAATATTTTATTGTTTATTACCCAGCTAATTTAATGACAGTTTAATGACATATTTTTCAAGATAGACGACGAGGTCAATAAGACGAAGACGAAATTTTGAAATTTCAAAATACCTTGATTGCAAAAAAACTAGAGCTTACAGAAAGAAACTAACTTCAGATATGAGATCAGCACACCCAAATTAGGTAGAATCAAGTGTTTATAGCAATGCAACAAAAACTTTGTTGACCAGTGTATCCATCTATAACTCTCAGTCATACTATCAATCTAATAAGTGTCAGTCATATTATCCGTCAAATTATCCATCAATAACAACCAATCGTACTATCCGTCAAATTATCCATCTATAACTACAGATGATACTATACATCATCTAACTATCCATTAAATTATCCAACTGTAACTATTAACCACACTACTTATCAAACTATCCATCTATTAGTGAAGGCTCGTCAAATGCAATACAACCACCCCCTTTATAAATTCACCTGACATATTTTGATAATAATGACAACTCACTGAAATCGATTTGCCTGTGTGTGTGTGTGTGTGTGTGCATGCGCGCGCGCAGCCACACACAGGGTGGTGAAATGCGTCTAGTGTGGCAGCATTATGCAAGTGTTAAGGTGCAAGCACTGCTCGCTTCCTGTCGCTTTCAGCTACCTCCACTGGCTAACCCTCATGGCGAACAGGGAACAACTTGCGTAAGTCTTCCCCTGCAAGTGCATAGCCTCTTCACCATCAAGACCTCTGCTGTGCCTCCTTGTGGCAACACACGGTAACTGGGTACCTCGTGTGCCTAGGGATAGACCAGCAGCAGATCTTGGAGCAGCAGGACCCTCAAAGGGACGGCGCATAAGCCCACTGCCATGTAGATACGTCCTGGCGCCTACCAACCACTGCCCTGCTGCCTTGTGGATTAATCTTGGTTGGTACAGTACAAGGCTACGGGAGTAAACCGTAAACGAAAAATCTGCGGTGGAGCCCGACAACAGGCAGACACGCTTACAGAACTCCAGTAAGACCCCAACGGCGGTACAGACTCGCAGAACGGGAGTCTGGCTATACCTTCTTCTGGAAGAGTAAGTCTGATGCAGAGAGAAACCACATTTATGGAGTTGGCTTTGCCATCCACCAAAGCATCCTACATAGGCTAACTGAAATGTCTGTTGGGATCAACGAGCGCCTCGTAACCTGAGTCCCACTGAATCTCTCACGTCATGCCTTCTTCATCAGTCCAATCGCCCCAACACTGGATGCAGAGGATGACATCAACGAGGCCTTTTACACTGACCTTGACTGAGTGCTAACCTCTATCCCCAGAGAAGATAAGGTTGTGCTCCTAGGTGACTTCAATGCCAGAGTAGGCAGAGATGCTGACATATGGCAGGGAATTATGGGGAGAAATGGACTGGGCAAGTGTAATCCCAACGACCTACTCCTCCTCAGCAAGTGTGCTACACACAACCTCACTATAGCCAATACCTTATTTAGGCAGGCCGACAGGTTGAGGGGTTCGTGGCAACACCCACGATCCAAAGACTGGAATCTCACTGACTACATCATTGTCAGAGAAAGAGATCGCCGAGCTGTCCTCATTACCTGATCCATACGTGGTTCAGACCACTGTGACACTGATCATCGGCTCATCAGAGCCAAACTCTCACTTCACATCGCCCCTAAACAGCGAAGGTAACAAGCCTCGACAAGAGGTTTAACACTAAGCATCTGGAGAATCCACCAGTGGCACATGCTTCCATAGAGCAGCTCGAACATGGGATAATATACAACCTGACACCAAACAACCCAAATCCCTGTGCCGAATGGGATATTCTCGACACTATCATGACAAAATACCTGCAGTAAGACCCTCGGCCATATCAAAAGAATATGCCAGGACTGGTATGATGAGAAGGACCCGGAAATCAACGTACTTGTCTATGATAAACATGCTTTAGCTGGCTGGCAGAACAATCCTCAATCTCGTATCAAAGCTGATGCCTTCCGCAAGAAGAAAGCGACAGCCCGGCGCGAGCTTCGCAATCTAAAGAACGAATGATTGATAAATAAAGCATGCGAAATGTAAAAACTGCAGATCAGCACTAGATGCACGAATTTTTTAATTCGACTAAAATATTTAATCTGCCAATCACTTGTGGCACTGACCCTCCCACCCCCACCCCCCCCCCCCCCGGCTCATTCAACAGTAACTCCCTAACTAAAGACAAAGAAGGCATTCTTCAGCACTGGAAAGAGCACTAGCATTCGCACATACCACGGGATCACATTGCTGTCTGTAGCTGGCAAGATTATCGCCCACGTCCTCCTAAACAAACTTTTTCCTGAGGCGGAAAACTTCCTCCCAGAATCTCAATGTGGCATTACATCATCACGTGGAACCATTCACATGGACTTTGCTGCCCGCCAGATACAGGAAAAGTGCAGAGAACAGCATCGTGACCTGCACATGGCTTTCATCGACCTAACCAAGGCCTTCGACTCGGTAAACAAGGAAACCCTCTGGCGGACCCTCAGTCGTTTTGGCTGCCCATCAAAATTCATCACCCTAGTGAGGTAACTGCACGGTGGCATGAACGGCAGTGTCCTGTACAATGACACCCAGTCTGAGTTCTTCCCCATCCAGACAGAGGTAAAACAAGGAAGTGTACTGGCACCAACTCTCTCTTCCATTTTCATGGCTGCCTTCCTTACTCGTGCCAGTGCCAATTTACCCGGCAGGGTGGATAACCAGTACCGGATGAAGGGTCTTTTCAACATAAGACGACTCCAAGCAGGAACAAAGGTGTCGGCAGCTTCCATATACTGTACTTCAGTAAGCAGACGATCTCACCCTTGTCACTCACACTGAACGTGATCTATAGGAGATCCTGAATGACGACGCAGATGCGTGTGCACACTTAGGCCTCGAAGTAAATGTACGTAAGACTCAGATTATATTTCATCCTGCCCCTGGTTCAGCCAAACCTCCACCATCCGTCCAGGTTAACGGTACTACCCTCCCTAATGTTACCCACTTTCAGTATCTCGGCTCCCACCTTTTCACCACAGCGGACATCAATGAAGAGAATAAACTTCGGAGCAGATGTGTATCTCAGGCCTATGGCAGACTCTGTACCAATGTCTTCAGCTATAGGGAGCCGAAATTATCAACAAAGTTGCACGTATATCGAGCAGTGGTCCTCCCCACCCTGCTATATGGCAGCGAGACATGGGTCCGATACATGAGGCACCTCAAGGCACTTGAAAACTTTGACCAACGTAGTCTACGTTCCATCCTCTGAGTTCGCAGGGAAAACAGGATAACAAATGCCAGTATTCTCTCTGACACCAACTTTAGGAACATCGAGACTACCATTTTCCATGAACAACTCCGTTGGACTGGCCATGTTACCCACATGAACGATAGTAGAGTACCAAAGCAGCTACTTTACCGTCACCTAACGAATAGTAATTGTAACGCTGGTGGACAACTGAAGAGGTATAAAAATAGTCTTAATGCTAAACTGAAAAGTGCCAAATCGCTCCCCTCAACAGGGAGACGATTACTCCACACCGTAACGCTTGGAGGAGCACCAAACGATAATGTGTCAATACTTTCGAGTTAGCCCGACTGCAAACCGAGTCAGACAAGCGCCGGCGCCGGAAAAACGCTGCCGCCGCCTCTCCCACACTAGATGTAGCCCTCCACACGTGCCAAATCTGTGGACGAACCTGCCGGTCCTCTATCGGCCTCTCGAGTCACCTAAGAGCTCACCAACAAAGGTGACATCCTTAACTCTTATCATTGTATCATAGTTGGATGATCATCATACTTGATTCCGAGTGACAAAAAAGTAGTAGTAGTTTGTGTCTGTGTGTGTATGTGTGCGTGACGTCATGTTCTACACATAATAATACGACTGTAGTCTTAGTTTATCCGTAGTCTTAGTTTATTCCTACTGTAGTATTAGCAACATTGCACAAAGCGAGAAACACGATGCCTATTTGAGTCACTCGGTGCACTCACTACTCTTGCTCAATGATCACAAGGCAGACTGCAGCGTGAAGGGTCCTTATGTTCAATTATCTCACAGGTGAACTATACGTTATGTATCACAGCCTTGTTACAACAGGCCTGTCATATAGCCTCCAGTACCTGTTCATGTAGTGCGTGTTTGTCTTATATCCTTATTTACTAATATATGGATTCATTTCTACTATAGCAGGTTCAGGTTAGGCTAAGATTACATTAGGTTAGGTTAGGTTAGGTTAGGTTAGGGTGTGTGTGTGTGTGGGGAGGAGGCATTAAAATCCCTTAACAGTGATATTTACAGAGCGATACAGTGATACAGAACGTAGAAAGAAATAAAAGCAAACCTCAGGATATTAAGTGAGTAAATCCAGTTTTCTCGTTACAGTCGGTGTTACTTAACTCTGACTTTGATGTTGCTGACTTGGTAATGACCTGGAAAGTATTTAAGCAGTGATGACTCCTGCTGAGAAATACTTGATGCCAAGTTGCGTCTCTCAGTCTGTCATTACCAAAATTAAAGGTACATTTTTTCCTACTTTTTTTTTTAGATTCTCTTCCTTACTTTCCCAGTTTTTCGTAGGTGGATCAAGGGAAAATAAACTTCAAATAATGGGTAAAAATAATGGGGTAAGAGTAATATGTGACAAGTGGAAAGACAGGGTTAAAAACGTCAATTAGAATACACTCCACACACATAATAATCTCAAATTGTATTACAACATTTTATACTAATACACTACTCAACATAAGCCGAGTCACCAGGTAAATTTAACCAGCCTTTTTTTTTTTTTTACAAATTGTTTAATCCCAAATAAAAACTTTAAAAATCAGTCAATTGATAAACAAGTGATGATTAGTCCCAAATATAAGCACTTGGGACTCTTAGCTAATTAATTTGGGCGAAGCTTAATGAGTTTTTATTTTAATGCACAAAATAGAACTACAAGACTCTGAAACAATGACCATGAATAGTGTTTCAGGGGCTAATGTCATTTTGAAATCTATCCCTATAGGTATCTGTCCCTGTAACCTGTATGTATCTGCTACCTGAGACTATACTCCTGTATCTTAATCAAAAGAATTTAGTGAATGAAACACTGAATAAATTATATTGAGGACAGTTTACTTGAGTGTCACGACTTGGAGACAGTGACAGAGAGCATATGAAGTGTGTCACAAGGAAACACTTTATGTCGAGATCTTATTATATTTAACTTTCAAAATGCTTATTTGTCTAATACTGTGATGCCTATCTGTCCTGCTGTCTGTTGGGTAGTCTGTCTGTCTGTCTGTCTGTCATCTTTTATTAGTCTGTATACTTAATCACCTTTAAATCAAGTTTACTCCATTCTCAGGTACAGATGAACAGGTGAACTAATGGTCACAAAATTTCGTTCAAAAGTAAATCAATGACGAGTACAATAAAAAATAAGAAACAAATTAAAAACACTGCATTAAATCTGAGAAAAATATGTTTGTTTATAAATTTAGACAAATAAACACAACACGACGTAATGAATCCAACCAAGCAAAATGTGTTGATCTGTTTGTAAACTTTATCTATCATTAATTTAAAAACCAAAAACAAATAAAACATTTGTATCGCTATGACAAAAACACCTCCTATAGAGTTACTGTTCCACGACATTCAACAATATAAACACCATGACTCTGACAGCCACCACCTGACAGAGACAATCTGACTCACTCGTACGGTAAATATTACGAAATTTAAGAGGAAAAAAATTTGTAATCGATTCTTTTCGTTATCGTCAAAGCCAAGATTTTTTCCGATCATTACTGTCTATTTTTTTCTCAATTTTGGGGGTTTCAACATTTACTGTAGGTAACTATTATAATATGTGTTCAGTTTTTTCAATTTTGTAAAAAGACGCAATAAAAAATGCAGCTGAAATTTCTTCCCAGAAATAAATAGCAAAAATTCATTTAAAAATAGTAATATCGTCCCAAAGTCAATGATACTTTATTTTTCATTAATTATTTTTTCCCACGACTAAATTTCAGACGCGAATAAAAATTTAATTACACAAACGATAATATTTCTTATAGAGTTAAATACAACAAAATTTAAATCTTACTTCTGTCGTAAATCAATGCACCAAAGACCCATGCTTAAACACCTTACTGAAGAAGGGAAAGAAGAGGCGAGGGGAAGAGGATAAACAAAGAATACGACAACACGACAAGTGAGGGGAGAAGGAGATAATAATGAGTCGAACATGTGCTGGGGTTCATGCAAATATCATGAGGGGGAAAATCCTATCTACGCTGTAATTAAAGGTACACAGCTACAATACAATACAGATTAATATGATAGAGTACAAAGGAATCCGTCCCGGCGCTATGCAGTATAGTATAAAGGAATGTAATGTTCCATAGTACTTCATTATTTACAGTCACAGATTTCATAATGATGTACTTGTAGTTTTGCAACGCCTGATTAGCATTAATTTGAACCCTTTTAATGTTCTTTTTATGCACACACACACACACACACACACACACACACCTCCCTTTTCAACTATACACAACTTCCTAACTTCCATCATTATATAGACAACCCCCAACACACATCTTCTCATAAACACTCCTCCCTCCCTTAAAACACCTCTGCTATACACCTATATACAGTAAACATCCCTTAAAACATACAACATCTTCTCATAAACACTCCTCCCTCCCTTACAACACCTCTGCTATACACCTATATACAGCAAACATCCCTTAAAACATACAACATCTTCTCATAAACACTCCTCCCTCCCTTACAACACCTCTGCTATACACCTATATACAGTAAACATCCCTTAAAACATACAACATCTTCTCATAAACACTCCTCCCTCCCTTAAAACACCTCTGCTATACACCTATATACAGTAAACATCCCTTAAAACATACAACATCTTCTCATAAACACTCCTCCCTCCCTTACAACATCTCTGCTATACACCTATATACAGTAAACATCCCTTAAAACATACAAACCCCTACAGAAACTCACTCGTCTACACACAGCCCTTGTGGGTGTTCTTCCCCACATTGGGCCAATAAGGTAATGATCACCTCTCGTCTCCCCAGAATAATAAATAAATATATACACACACCCAGTGACTTGTCTTCGTCCCCAGACTCTCATAAAACCTCTCAAATATTTTACTTAACATATTTCAATCTCAGTAATGCATTTGAGAGATTAGATAAAAATAAATTAATTTAATACATATTTGAACGTTATATATCATGACCTGACACCACCACACCATCAAACCTGACACTACACCATATAAGACTGACACCACACCAACAATACTAACACCACACCTCCAAGCCTGACACCTCATCCCTAAGACTGACACCACCAAGCCTCACACCACACCAATCCTCACACCACGCCTCCTAATCCTCCCACCGCACCACACTCCCTAATCCGCACACCAGACCCCATAATTTTCACATCACACCCCCTAATCCCCACACCACACCTCCTAATCCTCACACCACACTCCCTAATCTTCACGCTACACCCCCCAATCCCCACACCACACCCCCTAATCCCCACACCACGCCTCCTAATCCTCCCACCGCACCACACTCCCTAATCCTCACACCACACACCCTAATCCTCCACACCGCACCAACGCCATCATTGCAAGGATCAGTGACGCTCTCTGTCGTCCGGAAGTAGACTATCTGACCCTGCCAGAGCCGCCCCACGCTCCCTCTCCCAAGACACAACTCTATCTCCAAGATGGTGGGGAAATGAGCTCGAGTTTGTGACTTTTCGGGTCGGGAAATGAGGTTCAAAGTAGCGGCATTTCCACTTGTGGGAAGGTAAAACTAACCCGTGAATTTTGTTTGGTGTTTGTTTATTGTTTGGTTGGTTGTTTCGCTGTTTTATTATTGGAAATTGTTTGTTTGTTTCGTTGTTTTAAGATGGGCACTTTTAATATTTGTGTTACTTCAATAGATTACTTAATTAAAACCAAAACCCATTCTGATACATTTCTGTTTTAACTCCAGTATTTCAAATATTTTGAATTTTTTGCTCTTTAAGGAGTAGTGTCGCACTTAGGTATATTATTATTCTGGCTAAGCGTCAGACGATTTCATTCATTTGAGAGAAACTCCTGCCGCTCAAGGAAATATTTATGAAAACTCTTACTTTATACAAATTACAAAGAAAATTGTGGAAATAACTAAATAAAAACGACAGTGTGATACTTAAGAATTTTATCTAACAAGGCTAAAATGTTGGAATTACGACTCTTTTAGGGTTAGACTTATGATATCTGGCCAGGAAGTGCCAGCTGAAGCGTTGGTGTCAGGTCTTCACTCGTCAGGTCGCGAGAACATCGGGTCAGGCCAGTGATGTTCCGGAATCAGAAAACTTGGGATTTGAAGAACATCACCAAACCCCTGACGCTACCGAGGTAAATTTACATGGCTAAGAACACTAGTGAAACGTTATTAAGTACTGTATCAACAAAATATGGTTATATAATTTAGGGAAAATTTTGTGAAGTTTATAGTCGAGATGTGTGAAGTTACATTACAAATAAGAGAAATCAAATCAGACTAAGATATTTTAATACATAGTTATTCATTAAAAGGAGGAACATGAAAGATCAGGTCGTGGGAAGGTATATATATCACGGTAATTATGCATATATTTTTTTTTGTGGGTTAGGTCCTGAAATATAGGTCATAATGGATCTAGTCAAGCGAGGTTCATATCGAAAGGTCGTCAGTGAATTTTGGCCACTTGATGAAATGATATATAAATTTCAAGAAGCCAAAACACTAAAATCTAGCTAGTCAATCAGTCAGTCGGTCGGGTCGGGTCGGGTCGGGTTATGTGCAAAATATTTCAATAAGTACATCTCCAAAACTCAAATCTGACACTTGTAACTCTCGGTAAAAATCGTCGATACACATCTCTATTTTTAGGTCAAAATACTATTGCAAATACCCACAAGAAATAACTTACTCTCACCTCGTAATGGGAGCCAAGTCTCTCTCTCCCCCGGGCGACCAGCGGGCGAGAAATAGATCGACCCCCCAAAAAAGAAAACAAGAGTAAAGTGAAACATATCAGGGGGTTTGGAAATGAACTCGTTACGTGGGTTCATCTAGGCAAGCCAGGAGGCACGAAGCTGCATCCCTCCCTCCCCCCCCCCCCTCCCTCCCTCCCTCCAAACGACATTTCAGGGACTGCCACTCTAATCATCCCATTCATGGAGGAGTGAATCATCCTTAATTAGCCCTCACGACGACACCAGGAAGCAGATTTGTGTCTTTATTGAGAGTCGAATCGACTTAGTGCGGCAGCTTGGCAAATCCTGGCCTGTGGTTTTGGTATTTCCAGATGAAAAGTTTCTTGATATAAAAGGTATATAGAAAGTGAAATGTTATGCTTATTGTTGAGCCAAACTTTCAGTTCTAACTACAATGGTTCACAGTTATGTTTTCGTTTCATTGTACCGGTCTCTCTCTCTCTCTCAACCCGCCATATTAATAAATTTCAAACTATTTAATGATATAATTCTTTTCATCATTTCCTTTCTACGGAGCATCATAAGCTACCGTACAGAGGATATATTATTAATCTGAAACGTAATATATAAAAAATAAATCCCTTTGGAGATTTTTCCATTATAAGAAAAAGGATAAAAATTTACCTCAAAAGATATGAACTTAAGGGGGTCTAATTTTTTGTACTGATAAGTCATTCGGTTTTTCACGCCACATATTCCTCGTTGTAGGGTCTAATTTTTTTTTTTCCTTTTAATTTTCGTATCTCTCAGTTTCTTGAAATTTCTCTTTTATATTTTTTAATCTTGACAAATCTTTCTCTAGAGACAGATTTTTTTATTTATTTGTTATCAGTCAGGAGCTTTTCTTTCACTTTCACCTATTTTTACCCTCTACAAGCCTGTCTCTCACAACACTTTACATTTACTTATATTAAACTCTCTCTCTCTCTCTCTCTCTCTCTCTCTCTCTCTCTCTCTCTCTCAATGCTATTCTGAGTTACACAATTATGGATGTGTGTGTGTGTGTGTGTGTACTATGCAAGGAGAGCAATTGCTACTTGGATTGTGGGAAACGATGCATAGATCAATAAATGTGCATTAATAAATTTGTGAATGACAAAACCCCGAGACATTTTCATCGATTCTTAATACAACAATAACTGAAGTTCAGTACCTGGTGATGTGTTTATACGCGGGTGGTCCTAATAAACATGTTGGCCACCTGTAATTACGAATGAAATCTCTTATATAATATGCCCCACGCGCATATGAAGGTACAGTACATACGCCCGTACGTATATGTGTGTGTGTGTGTGTGTGTGTGTGTGTGTGTGCATATACGTAGATCAGGATTAATTTAAAAAAACACCGACACAGAATATAAAACATATCTAGCTAACGCGGACACGGCAAATTCAGTTCCCTCAACGAAAAGTGAGAATAACTATGGTTACCCGAGGCTTCTGCTGGCGCCTCTCTCTACCTTATGTCTCTCATAGTTATAAGAATGTCATTATATTTTACAGCAACACTTTGACAAAAACAAACAAACAAACACACACACACACACACACCTACTCGCCCACCCACATAACCGCATTGGATTTCTAAGAGCTTTATCAAATACAAAACAACTGAATAAACAGACAATAACGTTTATGTCGTACAGAACAAACATGAGTGACATCTGCAGCTGTGTTCACGGCACATAAAACAAACACCAATTAATCATAGCTGTTGTAATTCATCTGGGTCAACGCTCATGTTAGCTGACAGCCTCCCACACTCCCTCCAGCTTACCACAAACTCTTTCGTAATTCCTAAAAGTGTGATTGGATGACTTTTCTAAGTGTTGTGTGGGTATCCCCGAGTGAGGTTTAATAATTATGGGTCATTATATTCATGGGATCACCTAAGATTAGCCACCCAGTTTATTTTACCATAACTTAACCCTTCAAGTAATGCTATGATGGTTAGGAGGTGGATTTAGCTAGGGGAGCGAATCTCACTTTCAGAATGGAGCGTTATTTTTAAGTCACCTAAACACTTGTGTGCATCATAAAACCTTCAACGCTGCTGCTGGTCTTCACGTATACAGTAGTTCACTCCCCCACACCACTACCAAACATTGTCCCTCAGTACTGCGCCGCCTTAATACTGTGGTCTCTAACACCTCCTATCCGAGTCTGTGCATTTAGTTGAACCTTCACAAAGCAGCGTATTGTTGTAATTCTGCCCACATATGCGTTCCCTCCTGTGCCCTGACTGTGTGACAACGCTACACGACATTTAACGCCTCCTGTGTCCCCATGACGGTGGTGGCGGCATCCTACTATGTCCTGCTGGCCGCCACTGTGGAGGCCGACCTAACCTGCTGCTATTAAATTCCTGTACGACCTGACCCGCACTCCACGGTCATCTCACCGATTTTGCCTCCACACACTTTAATAGGATCACCAGACAAGACTCGGGGTCGACTTCTTTTACACAGGTTTATGCATAATCAGCAATTTTATAGGTGGCTTATCTATGTTATGGTGGCAACGATCCGGTGGCAACATTGCACCTCGTTTCCCAGACACCTCGCGCTACTCAACGATGCTATACCGTAGCTGTGCATGACCGGAGCAGATTATAACTGGGAATAGGCTATTGTCCCCGCTAAAAGTCTAGTTAGGTTCCCTAATACAGATGCTTCACAGATTTTACCCGACACTGAGTGTTAAACCTTTAAATGTTATCCACCCATACCAACAGTCGCCACACCTTCCTTAATATCAAATTAATTTTAATATCAAGCTTTTTACATACCTGTGCTTACTCTCTGAAAATCTTAATAAGATATAGATTCTTGGGTCTGCAGCTACACGCATGCTATTGAACACATCTTGGAAAAATCGTTAAAGATCTTCTTTATATTAATATAGAGGGGGTAGAGGGGGGAGGGGGAGTGGGAGATTAATATAATACTTATTAAAATCCGAGTTTATGCTTCACCTTGACCTGTCCCAACGTTTGGTTCACACAGCCAGTATTTCCGGCTCAGGAGGAGGGTCGAGTAGGTCAACTGAGCAAAACGACCTTCGGGCCCCCAGCATTCTTGTTGTGAGAATTACAGCATAATGGTGCATATCTCACAAGGGTGGCGCTTGTTGAACCGGCCTCCATAGTCCACTATGATGGGGCTGGAAAGAGGGGCGTCAAGCTAGCTTAAACGAACAAGGATGACCATTATTCTGGGTTCAGTATAGCCGCTCTGCTGCCATTACCTACACCGTGATACGCCAGGGAGCTGTTGTTTGCCAAGGGATTATGCTATCCTTTGGCAATGAGACTCTACAACCTCAGGGTATTACATTGCGAGTTTCCCTTGTGTGTTACACTGTTTATCTGAGATGATACAAGAAGTGAGGGATGGGTAGAGTGGAGAGGGAGCTGGTGGAGGAAGTGTTGTACTGGAGATGGGGATGTGTGAGTGAGGAGAGGGGTGCAGGGGAATGGGAGGAGAGGTGACAGAGGAAGTGCTGAGGGTGGAGAGGGATGTGCAAGAGAGAGAGAAAGAAAGGATGATAGTGGAAGAGAGGTGATACTGTACACAGAATACTGTGAGGGAGAGGGCTGTGGGAGTGAGGATAGGGGTACAGGAGAGAGGTATTAAAGAGTGTACTAAGGAAGATGTGTGTAATAAGTGGAGAAGAGAATAAAGGAGTGATAGGGGGAGTCTAGAGAAGAATGGGGAGATGACTGGGGAGAGAGATGTGCGAGAGAGGGGCGAGGGGGAGCGAAGTGAAAGGTGATTATTGAAGTTGGAAGATATATATTTCAGATCAGGAAGGGAAACATGTGCAGGACCATAAAACAGGTGTTTGGGGCGTGAGGGCTGGGAAGAGTTTGTGGGGTGAGGAAAAGAGTGTGAAATGGTGCAGGTAATGTTTGTTTGCACACACCCATGGAATATACACTACCCCTATATTACTTCACACACCATCTCATACGAGACATAAACCTCCAAGTGCAGAACACCGTGTGACCTCGAGAGCCAATAACTGCAATTTATCGTATTTCTCATATCTGCGAGAGAAACCGGGCACCATGTGAGCACTGGAGGGCAGTGAGTGGCGGGTTCCCTGAGCAGGTTAGCGCCAGGTAACACAGTTAGTTCAGTCCCGCCACCAGGCTAGGCAAGGCAAGTACCCTCCCCACTCACCACGCCACTCCCATCATATGTGACACGTGGCAAACGCGCACTACCTTCCTACTTCACCCCGCCACGAAGCACAGCAAGTACCCTCCCTCCCTCCCTCCCTCACCACGCCACTAAAATCAGGAATGGCAAGTAGCCCCCCCTCCCCACCTCCCAGGAACAATAAGCAGTCTCCTTTCCCTCTCCATGCACGGTAAATGGCCTCCGTTCCTCCTTTCCTTCGCTACCAGACATAGCAGGTGGTCTCCCTCCCTCCCTCCCACCCCACGCTGCTCGCCTGCGGGAACGTCTGACACTCAAAGTGAAATTTAACATCACCTAACAGGCTTCAGGAGGTACTGCAGGGCCCTTTTTCGACATACATGTCTGAAACTTTGCAGGAAGTTTTCTATGTTATAGTATATGATTTTAGAATGGAAGTCCTTGTGAACTATGACCCTTACTATCTTTATGCGCAAAAATCCAAAATTGTCACCCGTAAACACTTCTACGTTTTAGATGTCATGTCACTGAGAGTTGCAACTTGCATCAAAAGGGTTTTCGGGGTCCGGGAATTAAGAAAGGCACACATAGTTAAGTACTTTATATTATCTACTGTACATATAGCAAGAATTTGTAATATTATAAAAATATGCATAAATCTTCTAAAAAAAAAAGAAGTGAGACAGTGTTTCTTCTGACAGAAAACAACTAGATAACCGAAGGCAATGTTTGTCCATTACAACATAAATTTACAGAGTGGCTAAGTACATTTTGTTTTATACTCGCTTGTCCATGCATTCGCTGTTAATCTTCAACATGAGTAGATGCATGATAGCCCATGCCAAACTATCAGCAGTTGACAATTCCCCTTTCTCTAAGAGTGGCAAAGGATGCTCTCCACACGTTTAATATGAGTTGATGGTACAGTATATCAACGGTGGGAGTTTTCAGAGCTACGGCTGGCACAGGAAGAGCCGTCTGGGTGAATATACTTTCAGTCCTGGATGGTGGAAGTGTAACTGATGGCCGGCACTCGTCAAGGTTTGCTTTTGTAGGTAATTGGTATAAGCTAATTGCAGCTCCATGGAAGGAAGACATAGAAGTGGTTGAGCTAAGGTTTAGGGTCATCGTCTAAGTTATCTAAGGCACCACAGTAAAAAGGCGTTTCCGAAGACACTCAGGAGACACTCTTTAAAATGCTTACACACAAAAGTAGCTAACTAGTCTTCTAGCTCCATAATTCTGTCGTATTAAACACTGATGTCCATCTGATAAAGTATCTGGATTAGCTTCTTGTTCCTTATAATTGCATGAGCATTCAAGCCAATGTATATTGAAAGGGGTGGCTCATGTAGCAAGTGTGACTTGTTTGCACAACAGAATCAGATGCTCTTTACCTTATACTGTACAAGACTGTCTGGGTAACAGTTAGACAAGCCTGGGATCCAGTGGTGCTTTTTAGAGCAAACTTCAGCCATTTCAGATTTGGGTGTCCACCAAGAATGTAAGACATATCCAAGAGGTTCCCCTTCCAGAAGCACCAAGAGGGACCCAAAAGACACTAATGTAAAATTTGGTGTTTTCATCCGACCTGTAACAATTTTACCCATAACCCACCTGCCTGATGTACTGTTCGCAAGTTGTCGAGTTATTTAAATATGTCTAATTTCACTGTTGAAGTTTTTACTTGATCCTCAAACGCCTTGTTTACCCCGAGTTTATTCACCGATTTGTTTTGACACCCTACAGTGACGACCCCTACAGTGACGACCCCTACAGTGACAACCCCTACAGTGACAACCCCTTCAGTGACACCCCCTACAGTGACGATCTCTACAGTGACAACCAACAGTGTCAACCCCTACAGTGACAACCCCAACAGTGTCAACCCCAACAGTGACAACGTAACAGACCCTACAGTGTCAACCCCTACAGTGACAACCCCTATAGTGTCAACCCCTACAGTGACAACCCCTATAGTGTCAACCCCTACAGTGACAACCCCTATAGTGTCAACCCCTACAGTGACGACCCCTACAGTGACAACCCCTATAGTGACAACACCTACAGTGACAACACCTATAGTGACAAACCTAACATTGTCAACCCCTACAGTGACAAGCCCTACAGTGACAAGCCCTACAGTGACAACCCCTACAGTGTCAACCCACAGTGACAACCCTTAATGTGACAACCCCTACAGTGACAACCCTAAGAGTGACAACCCCTACAGTGACAACACCTACAGTGACAACCCCTACAGTGACGCCCCGACAGTGACGACCCCGACAGTGACGACCCCTACAGTGACAACCCCTAAAGTGACAACTCCTACAGTGACGACCCCTACAGTGACGACCCCTACAGTGACGACCTCTACAGTGACGACCTCTACAATAACAACCCCTACAGTGACAACCCCTACAGTGACAACCCCTACAGTGTCAACCCCTACAATGACAACGTGACAACCCCTAAAATAACAACTCTTACAGTGACAACAACTACAGTGACAGCCCCTACAGTGACAGCCCCCTACAGTAACAGCCCCTACAGAGACAACCCCTACAGTGACAAGGTATCAGCTCCTACAGTGACAACCCCTACAGTGAATCACTTACCAGAGACACTATTTTAGATTCTTTCCCTCTCCTTAGAACGATATCCCAATCGACTCAAAATTAAACTTCTATCAATATTATATTCTCTTATGCCATATTCATATTTTTACCACCCTCCCACACACACATATCCACACCCCCCCCCCCTTCCCACACCCACACCAATTAAGATAAGACTAACATACAAGTGTGTTACTACCGAACTTGTTACAAAGTACCATTCATAAGGATTAATGTCAAGGAGTTTTCTTTAATCCTTAACATGAAGAGCTTGTGTTAAGAGGGCAGAGAGAAGGACCTGTTTGATGTCATGCTAATTAGTATTGTGTATTTTTTTACCTTCGTCTTATTTGTGTAGAGAAAAATTGTTGTATTGGGGCTTATTCATGTAGATTCTGGAGGGAAGGACGTGGGTTACAGGCTCTGGAGGGAAGGACATGGGTTACAGTCTCTGGAGGGAAGGACATGGGTTACAGTCTCTAGAGGGAAGGACGTGGGTTACAGTCTCTAGAGGGAAGGACGTGGGTTACAGTCTCTAGAGGGAAGGACGTGGGTTACAGTCTCTAGAGGGAAGGACGTGGGTTACAGTCTCTAGAGGGAAGGACGTGGGTTACAGTCTCTAGAGGGAAGGACGTGGGTTACAGTCTCTAGAGGGAAGGACGTGGGTTACAGCCTGGTCTGTACTTGTTTATCAGTTCTTCCTCAGGTCATTATACATACAGAGAGATCTTTAAGTTGACGCGAATATTCACCATTACAGTTAAACTTTCCACACACACACACACACACACACACACACACCACTAGTTTAACGGGCGTAAACACCTTCACATTAACACGGCTGGAATACATCCTTCTTAGCTCAACCGTCTGTCAATTTCTACCCCTCAGTACACTAACACTGATAATATGGCAACTCTAGAGGGAGGGGGGGGGCAGTAAGGGGGGGGGGCGGGTGGTGGGTAGAAGGGACTAGATGGGGGCTAGGAGGGATTGGGTGGGTAGGAGGGAGATGAAGGGCAGGGGAGACAAGGTGGGGTGCGGATGTTCACGAGGGTTACCATGTGATGTTTTTTTTCTCCGGAAATACAAAATATTGGAGAAAGCGCTGGGAGTGGTTTTGGCAGTGGTGTGTGTCAGGGAAGTGGACGGCGTTGACCCCTGGAACCCTCCCTCGGCTGACCATTAGGGACGGTCCCAGACACGTGTAACAAATTTACGCTCGCCGCTCCACCGCAATTTTCTGACTTTTGGAGAGAGCAAACACATTGTCTTATGACGGGGGATATTTTATTGGTTCTTTGCCTCAACATATTTCTAGCTTTTCTTCCTCTCTACGTTGTTTTTTTTTTTTATATACTTTTTCTTTGTCATTTTAACCTTTTTTTTTATTTCTGTTTCTTCTTTTCATCATTATTTCATCTGCTGTTCGTCTTTTTTCTCAATTTCTTCTTCTTTTCAATTAGATTCATGTCATTTGGCTGCTGCTTGTCTCCCATCTTTATATTTTTTTCTCTCTATCCTATTCCTCCTTATTTCGTTTATTATTATTCTTCTTCCCAGGACACACTTAAGAGGCAACCAAGACACACTTAAGAGGCAACTAAGACACACTTATGAGGCAGCCAGGAGGCACTTAAGAGGCAGCCAGGACACACTTAGAGGCAACCAGGACACACTTAAGAGGCAACCAGGACACACTTATGAGGCAGCCAGGACACACTTAAGAGGCAGCCAGGACACACTTACAAGACAACCAGAACATACTTAAAGAGGAAACCAGGACACACTTAGAAGCAACCAGGACACACTTAGAGGCAGCCAGGACGCACTAAGAGGCAACCAGGACGCACTAAGAGGCAACCAGGACACACTTAAGAGGCGACCAGGACACACTTAGAGGCAACCAGGACACACTTAAGAGGCGACCAGGACACACTTATGAGGCGACCAGGACACACTTATGAGGCGACCAGGACACACTTAGAGGCAGCCAGGACACACTTACAAGACAACCAGAACATACTTAAAGAGGCAACCAGGACACACTTAAGCGGCAACCAGGACACACTTAAGAGGTAACTAAGACACACTTAAGAGGCAACCAGGACACACTCAAGAGGCGACCAGGACGCACTTAAGAGGCGACCAGGACACAGTATTTAAGAGACAACCAGGACACCCTTAAGAGGCAACCAGGAAACACTTAAAGAGGCAACTAGGGGACACTTAAACGACAACCAGGACACACTTAAAAGGCAACCAAGACACACTTAAGAGACAACCAGGACACACTTAAAGAGGCAACCAGGACACACTTAAAGAGGCAACTAGGACACACTTAAAGAGGCAACTAGGACACACTTAAACGACATCCAGGACACACTTAAGAGGCAACCAAGACACACTTCAGAGGCAACCAGGACACACTTAAGAGACACCCAGGACAAACAAAAGACTTACTGGACATGCTAGACTCATCCCAAGACACATTAAAAGATAACTAGGACATATTAAGACACCCATGACGCACGAAATATTCCCAGGGCACATAAAAAACATCCAGGACACACATGATACACCCAGGACATACATGAAACACCCCAAGACACATAACATACACCCAAAACGCATAAGACACAGAGAACATAATTATAAGCTCACTCAGGACACGTTAGACACATCCAGGACACGTATGACACATCCAGGACACGTAAGAAACCCGGAGCACAACAAAGGACGCCCAAGACATATGAGACACTCCCAGGACACATGAGACACTCCCAGGACACATGAGACACTCCCAGGACACATTATATCAAGGAGGGTGGAAACAGGATACCCAGAAAGTTTCCGCGGATACCATAGGGTAAAAGTATCTAGACCACTATCACCATATTTACAAAGACTCTCTCTCTCTCTCTCTCTCTCTCTCTCGTACTAGTATCTCCTGTCTTAGGTGAATGTCTCTAATTGTCTCATGTAAAGAGTTTTCCCAGCGCTGTTTTTATAGACGTCTCGCCCACAGATATACACAATTCCACTACATAGTTTAAAAAAAAAATATCCAATATGACCTCAATACAAGTCTCTTTAAACATTATCTAAATTATCTCCTATATCATCTCAAAAAAAAAAATAGTCTCCTGGCATCATCTCACGCTAATCATAGTGTAATGTATATCACGCTATCTCCCCCTTAATCTTACACAAATCAATGCAACCCCCCCCCCCCCGCGAGAGAGAGAGAGAGAGAGAGAGAGAGAGAGAGAGAGAGAGACGCTGGAAATAAGTCGACGACTCCACCATTGGAATTAGTGTGAACAACTCGGCTCTAGACTACACCGCCCTCCAGGATTTATTGAAGTCTCCAAAATTAGGTCACCAACAACCACGTCACCATCAACCATACCAAGACCATGGTTACGTACATCAACCTCTCCTCCGACCTTGTCTAACCTTCCTCCATTACTTTGGGCCCCAACACACTTCACTTGTGGACTCCATTAAGTTCCTTGGCGTCACTATAAATAACAAACTAAACTGGAAAACACACGTCAGTACAGCTGTCAAATCCTTCAGTTTTTGTCTCCACCTCCTCCGCCGACCCAAATCCCTCGGAGTTCCTGAGCCCGAGTTCCTCAGTGTTTAACTCAACATTCATACTTCCCAAGCTCACCTATGCCTTCCCTGCCTGGCCTTCCTCCCTAAATGCCACAGAACGGAAAGACCTAGAAAAAGTGCAGAAGAGGGCATGCAAGTTTATTCTTTCCCCTCAGGCTCCACATATCAAGAAACGCTCAACACACTGGCCCTCTCGGTTCTCTCTGATCATCACCACGACCAAATCTGCAAATTTGGTGAGAAGCTTCTGCACCATCCTCCACACCGGCCCCTACTTCCACCCGAGATCCCTCGTCTGCGTTTTGCTGCTCGACACCACAACCGCATCCAGCCCAAAGGAGCACGTACTGATCACTATAAGAACAGCCCGGTCCCAACCATTGTAAAAACTATCAACAACTCGTAACCAACCAATATGTTTACTCCTGGCCAATCTTAAGTTTTTGCACTATCACTATGTTGAAATGCCCTGTACAGTAGCATAACCTTCTCCCCACCTTGTTATTATATATCACATTTGCATCACTTATGTTACTTAAAAATTATTTGTTAATCAAGTGACCCAGCCCCTAATTATGTAACTGTATATTTTCAGCCTTCTGGCTGCCATACTCTTTCAATAAACTGCCAATTATTATTATTAATATTAATATTATTATTATTATTATTATTATTATTGTTATTAAACACGCACACACACGCACACACACCTATCAAAACACTCAAAGTTGAAGAAATAAGCTTATTTTAATCTCAGTTTAACCAGCTTGAAACTTATTAGTCTCTCACTTAATGAAGCTTTGGCGATAATGAGGCAGCTGCCCGCAGAGTGAAAAATCCAGAAATATTGGCGGAATTTGGGCGAGAAGTATTAGCTGTTCCCTACCACACGTGACTAGAGAAACACCGATTCAATCTGCCTTCACATACTGTATGTAGGGCTAAGGTTGGAGAGAGAGAGAGAGAGAGAGAGAGAGAGTGTGTGTGTGTGTACGCGTGTAATACCAGCGAGCACAACTATGTAATGTGTGTAAACTTTCACCTCTTTAAGTGCTTCCGTTGTGGAGCTCTGGCTTGAACAAACAGACAGACACCTCTAGTGTGGGTGACCATTAGGTATATAAGGTATGGTGACTTAATCACTGGGTATGATGATGTAACCCCTTAGAATGATGAAATAACCCCTTAGTATGATGGCATAACCCGCTGAGTATGATGATATAACCCGTTAGTATGATGATATAACCCCTTGAGTATAATGATATTGAAGGGGTTAGGTCAACACTTTAGTGTCCGGTGACTTGTTTCACTCACCACATCTTTACTTCAGAACCTGGTGGCTGGTACTGTATGGCTGTTAAAATATCATTATTTATTTCCAATTTGTTTTTAAACATGCAGTTTATTTTCCCTATTATTAAATTCATCACATGGGGCCTTGCCTCCCTGATGAACAACCAGCTAAAGCGAGAACAGGAGTACCTCTGGGGGATGGCCGAAGCCTACTTCCAGAGCCCTTGTGGATGCCCTCCACGTGGACCAGGCTGCCCGGGCTGGGCACGACTGTATGTCTGGTTCATCGTTATTTAAATGTACAGGAAATATAAAGAAATCATGGAGGAGGAAGTGGGTTGCGTACCATTCAACAGACAAGTGTGGTTTGGTGTCGTAGTCACCATTGACATTTTAGTGAACTTCCTCCTCCTCCTCCACCTCTGGATCACCAGAACATACAAGAGGGAAAAGATGGTCCCCGCTTGTCACCTTGTCGCGGCCCTTATGCAGCCCCCCCCCCCTCCTGTGGCCTCTTCCTCTCCAGTGGCCCACTCCCCTCCTGTGGACACTTCCAATCCAGTTGACCCCACCGTATATGCTCTGGTCAATTCATCTGAACCGAACAACTTGCGGCATTTGGTGAACCTCACCATTAGGTATCCGAAAGTTTGTCTGAACACCGGGTTTGACATTTGAATCTCGGTTACGGTTCAGTTAGGCCAGGTCTAAATCCACGATTTAGTGTCCCACTTATGTACCGGTCCGATGCCTTGACACAGCCTCCCCCACCCTGGAGGCCAAGGACATCAGCCGCCTGGTGGAGACCCGAAACCAAAATTAACCCCCATAACTATTTCTTTTTCGCTTATTATAAATGTTATGGCGGTGGAGTGGATAGATCTCTCGCTTCCCGTCTTAAGGTCACTGCTTCCATCTCAGGGCACCTAACTTTATAGCTGGGGAAGTGAAGGTGGTCGACCTCATACACTGAAGGTTGAGTTAAGGACTTTAGGCCGTGAGTCTGTTAGGCCGTGAGACGTGTTGTCCGTTAGAAGGTTTCGTTGTAAGACGTTTTGGCCACACGAGTGTTTAAGTCGTCAGCAAGATGATGATAATAATAATAATACCGGTATTTATTGTCTACCATAAACGAGTTATACGGGCAGTGAAATAAATAAATTTACCACGTCCACAAAATAATAAAATGTACTTTATTAAAATCATTTATACAGTACAACATGGAGCCGCGAGGTGGCTGCCTACAGACATCAGCTGTTCTGTCTGCATTAATATACTCGCCCCATAAGTTTAGTAAGTGATCCTGCATGTCAATTATATAAGCTGCTAATTGACTTATCCATCAACAAAAGTAAAAACTGTCTTGTAATTATTTACAAAGCGGTGGAAAGTTTTAACTTGTGATAAACACCCAAACACTGAACAAGTGCTCGGTATGCTTGATATTATTGTTGACTTGCATAAGGCACTAGTGACGTCACGACTCAAGGGTGTCGCTCAGGTGAATAAAGAAGCTTAATCAAAGTTACGTCTAAATATTCCTCAGAAAGACGCTGTAATTATGTTGATTAACAATTAAATCATATGAGTTTTGTTCTCCGGGCTGTGCTTCTTAGTTATATATGAACACAATATATATATTGCCTGTGAATAATGAAAACAAAATATAGAAAAAATATAACCTGACAGACATGACGATTTTATGTCAGAAATATTAAATGTGACAGCTCTGTGTGTGTGTGTGTGTGTGTTTGCAGGCCCAGGCTAGACCAGCAGGGGATATCAGAGCAGCAGTAGGCCCCAGAGGGACGGCGCATAGGCCCACTGGCATGTGGACACGTTCTGGCGCCTACCAACTATTGCCCCACTGCCTTGTAGATTAACCTTGGTAGGTATAAGGCTATGGGAGTAAACCCCGAACGAAAAACCTACGTGGAGCCCTCATCAGACAGACTTGCTTACAGAGCTCCAACAAGACCCCAACGGCGGTATAGGCAGAAGAGGTGACCACAATGGGAACCCAACGACTACACCGGCGGACGAAGGTAATGTCTGATGGACAGGATACTAACGCGAAACCCAACAAATTGGGCTATCGGCAGTCCATTGCAACTCTCCCTCTCCCCAGTCGTTGCAACACTTCCACCACCGGATTAGGAAAAAGTTAAGCCAAGATGTGTGGTTAAAGCCTCCGCTCTTGCCTCAACACATAAATCACCTCTCGTGCAGCCACAACCCAGTTCATCATACCTCTCATCATCATCAAACCCCTATACCCCCAAAAGTCCTATGGCGACGAACGAGTGGTGACGAGGACAGGCAGAGATGACTGCCGGGAGTCTCTTGTCACAACTCTATATATGGGCGGCACAGATAAGATGGTCGTGTATGCACTGGGATCTAGGTAGCAGTGCAATCCGGTCCTGTCTGTAAGACAGGAGGGGGCTAGAAAAGGTGCCATAAACATAGCCTGCCTAAAAAAAAACTGACTGAGCAACCGCACCCAGTAAGGTCATACATATGAGGTCGAAAATACAATCATAATCACAGATCCAAACAAAAGCAAACTATACAACCAGGATACTGGCACAAATGAGCGTCCTGAAAGAAAAACCGCCCTTGTGGAAAAGGACCTGGCTAGGTATAACATCGACATAGCAGCCGTTAGTGAGTCCCGGATCCCAGATGAGAGTCAACGCAAAGAACATGGGTCTGGCTATACCTTCTTCTGGAAGGGTAAGCCTGCTGCAAAGAGAACCCATATTTATGGAGTTGGCTTTGCCATCGGCCAACACATCCTACATAGGCTAACTAAAATCCCTATTGGGATCAACGAGCGCCTCATGACGCTCCGAGTCCCACTGAATCACTCACGTCATGCCTTCTTCATCAGCCTTATGGCATCACGAAAATTGTGACCAAGTCCCAGGTTGCTCATCTGACTTTCTGCCTCATTTACACACAATTGCAGGGTCTCAATTGTCTCTCTTACCTTGCCAACACAACATACATACATCGTTTCTCACTCTTGATATTTGTTTTATTTTTTTATTAATTTATGAGCCTTTATTGTTGTAATTAGTGTTATTGTCATTATTGTTATTACATTATTATTTAATGGTAATGATGATAATGATAATAGTAATAATATTTTTATTATTGTTATTATTATTATTATTATTATTGTTATTATATTTTCGCCCCCCAAGCCCTTATGTGGGTCGTTGACCTGTGCCCGGGTGGACTGATCCCCGTAAAAAAAAAAAAAAAAAAAAAAAAAAAAAAACGTGGCACCATTGACATGATCTTTGCTGCCCGCCAGTTACAGAAAAATGCAGAGAACAGCTTCGTGACTTGTACCTAGCTTTCATCGACCTAACCATGTCCTTCGACTTAGTCAGCAGGGAAGC
>CAUDMG010000774.1:1240000-1280000 GCA_958450375.1 Homarus gammarus | reverse complement strand
CCACTGCCACCAGACACTTGCCCTCCCTCGATGACATACGCGAGCCAACTTCCTCCTCCCGCGGGGATGTTTATGGCCATATTGACGATGGTTGAGGAGGACCAACGGCGGGACGGACTGTCTCCGGGGCCCACAACGCCAAAATGTCCCCCGGTTCAAGTGTCTCCTCCTGTCCCCCTCTCTCCATGCTGAGTAGGCAGCTGAATGGAAGGAGATGGGTGATGGAGGTTCTCTTTCTCTCTATTTTGTTTCCGGGTGAATAGCATCCTACCCTCTACCTACTGTGTGTGGAGAGTCGAAGAGGGTGGAGGAGACTGATGTTCCTGACTATATGTCTTCCAATAAAGGTGTTTTTAACTCATAAAGATGGAGGGTGTAGAATTTCCTGTCACCTTCACACTGAGTGACCGGAGGGGAAGTATGTGGTAGAACGCCATTCCTCCTTCAGGTTCAGTTAACGACACCAAAAAGCTTTCAGGGTTACTACTTCCCAACTCCTTTTGTTCCCACTTGATCACAGACACAAAAACAGTGGAGGTGAAGACCGACCCCACGACATGTTGTATGTAAGTCTGGGGCTCAGTGTCGACCTTGATGATTTCCTAACTCGAGATCCTGAATATGTTACTGTAAGACCAACACGGCCTTAGTCACCACCACCACTACCTTCATCACCATCATCAATAGGTCGTCAGCCACTACAACTACTACCGCCGTCCCTACTACTTGCAAGCACCTCCACCACTACCACTACTAACCACCAACCCAGCTACCTCCACCACCACTATTAACCACCAACCTCCACCACCAATAATAACCACCATCTCGGCTACCTCCACTACCACCACTACCACCCTTGCGCCCTGATAATGGTGATTATCACATCTACTGGTAGTTAGTGATTATTACTGGTGATCACTCTTGTGAGTTTAGTGGTGAAGCTGTCTACTGGACACTTGTGGTGAAATGATATTTCTTGTTTATCTTACCGATCAAAGTTTGTCTAATTTATTCCTGGATTTCTGTGATCTTTCATAGATAATTTATCCAAACTTGCTTCGGTTATGTTCAGGGCTTTTCTGTTTTTTACATTTTATTTAATATCAACTACATATTATTATAATCCTTACCTGCCATAACAAAACACTATGACTAGTCTTAAGTGTTGCCGGATCAGGAATGTACTGAAACGTATATAATACTTGAGGATTAGTGAGGCGACTGAACTAATTTGTTAACTTTGTCTGTAATTGTTGGCAACCTAAGCTAAACTGAACTGTAATTGAGGGAGTGGTGTATCTTCCAAAACTGTGACCTTTGACCTTCTGACCCTAAAAAATACACACAATGTTAAGGGTCATCATAATGAATGTTGGGGATCCCAAATACCGCCATTCTTAACGATCATGATTTGAAGTTGACACAGACCTGTATAGATAAACAATGAACTGAGAGCAATACAGTACAGTATTTGTTTATGCGTAGGTCATGTCAGGTGTTTCCTTTGTGTTTTGTGATCAGCTACACTCCAACGCATGGACGGACGAATAGACGAATGGGCAGACGAACAAAAAATAGACACAGACGATCTGATAATTACATGGGAGACAAGAATAGACGGAAGGACGGATAAATGAATGAATGAATAGACGGACGAAAAGGCGGATATATGTATACTCATGATAGGTGAAGCTTAAGACCTACAGAAAGGTACTCCTCACTTCTCCCCTTCACCACCACAACCCCCTCGGAAGTTTTCCTACCTCGATTTCTCCTTAAAGTCCCCTACCTTCACCACCTCCTGGAAGTCGCCCTCCTTCACCTCTTCCTCGAAGTCTACTTCACTAACTCCTTGATGCCTCCCTCCTTCACCTTCTCCACGAAGTCTCTCCCCTTCATATCCTCCTTGATGCTTCTTTCCTTTCACAGTCTTTTAACTCCATCAGGTGGTGTGTGTGACCCTCTTCATGGATCCCCTTGTTAAGTTTCAAAAGGAAGCCCGAACACCGCCTGATTACCCTCTCAGCAGGGTCCACAGCTGCCCTCCAGGGTCTCACTGTTATTACTGACCCTCCAATACGTCATCCCATATGTTTCCTGGTTACGTCACTTACTTCATTTTTATTTCCAGGTACTATACCAATATAAATAAACTTTGTTTCAAGTTGGAGCTTAATGAGGACTAAAGTTTCCTCAAGTGGTTTTATACCTCAATAGGGAGAAGTACCTTTGACAATGCTCTCCTTAACTGTGCTGCTCACCTACTTGGAGCTACAAACTTAAACAAAGCCACTTATACGATAACGAGTATAACACGGTGGAGTGACCTCCTCAGAAATCTGCAGGTAAGATGTCTCATCAGGTGAAATATGTTGAGGGACGCCTAATCTTCACGTAATCCCTGAACTCCACTATAGTTCAAAATGCCACGTGGACAGTTGATCGTGCGATAAAACAGGTCAGCGGCATAAAGAACCAGAGGATACCTGTGACGGGTTCTGAAGCACTTATCCTTGTCACTGAAAGTGTTTGCTGGAGTCAAGTGGTAATTGCTGAGCAATAGGGACTTTTCTGTCATGTCTAAGGTTTTATAAGGGGCCAAGGAGTTTAACTTAGGCCAAACTATTATGAACCTTTGTAATTTAAGCCGTTTGTAGACATGTATGAGTAAGTAGTAGGCAGCTATCAAACAGGAAGGTACTACCGCCAGGGAAGATATTGGAAGCATAATGTGTTGTCTAATGGTAGACCCTGCTGCCATATGGCATCACAAAAATTGTGACCAAGTCCCAGGTTGCTGATCTGACTTTCTGCCTCATTTACACACAATTGCAGGGTCTCAATTGTTTCTTTGACAACACAACATACATATATCATTTCTCACTCTTGATATATTTTTTTATAATTTTTGTAATTATTCATGGCCCATTATTATTATTGTTATTATTATTATTATTAAAAAAAATAATTTTATTTTTATTATTATTTTCTTTTATTATAATTATTTATTTATTATATTATATATTTTTTTTTTACTATTATTATTATCACCATCATAATCATTATTATTATTTTATTATATTTTCGCCCCCCAGGCCTTGATGTGGGCCATTACAAATGACCTGTGCCCGTTTGGACCAATGCCCGTAAAAAGAATAATTAAATAAATAAATAAATAAATCTCATTGAATATCTACCGTCAACCCATCACACAGTCAGGCTACGCCACAGAGGCAAATGGCCAGAAATCACAACAATAACATCAACCTCCTCCTCACCTTCCTGAACTAAACACAGTGATGATGGTGATTATATCCCAAGAACTGGTCTAAATGGCTTGATTCCCTAAGTCTTGACCACGTAACCCCCCCCCCCCCCCCCATGAATCAACTCTATGATTTGTTGCTCTCCTGTCGGCTGGTCCTAATCCACTTACAGAGGCCAACATGCTGCTAAAATCCGCCTCCTCAAAGACTCCTGTTGCTCTCCCAGGGATTTACTAAACGTGATAAAAGAGCGAGGGTCCATACCTTCATCATTTTTGTGGGGTGGGGGGGGGGTAGAAGGCTTTGTGGAATATAGTTCTCAGGAATTGTGAAATGAGAGAAAGAGGAAGAGAAAGAGAATAGGGGAGATGGAGAAAAAGGAGGGGGGTCCTCAAAATGCATTATGCGCCAATTGAACCTCAATATATAACCATCAACCTTTCCCACCTCCATTCTTTCTCCCTCCCTCACCTGCCCCCATCCAACCCCATCCCACACACTAAATCATGAGACAAAACCAAAAAAACAACAATAAAACTCAACAGAACAGGAAAGAAACTAAATAAGTTAAAGAAATAATCATATTGGGGGAGCGGGTCGCCTCTCAGTGTACCAACGCCACTCCTCCACCTCCTCTCTGTTTCCTCTGATAACGATCCCAGTTAACGCCAAAAGTTGCACCACTTTCACCTCCACAACATTCTGCATTTCGCGCGTTTCATTATCGTCTGCGTATGTAATTTAAACTTTGGCGCTATTATGTATTTTTTTTATGGCGTTGCCGATCTTTACGACATTGAACTATGCCTCTAGGTTTTATATTACCCTTCGGAACACACTGTATATTCCCAAGTAAACTTTGTTCTTGTTTCAGTCCAGAACCAGCCTACTCTCCCTCCCTCCCAACCTCCCCCATAAAGTATCGGGTTTCACTGGGTAACCACCAGTGGGGTCTACATCGCTTTATGGGCGAGTTCCGGAGGATTCAGATCATTTCGATTCTGGTGTGTTAGGTGATCCTGTACTGATTGTTAAGAGAAGTGAGCGATTCGTTTAGACAGTCGAGTTATGGTAATTCGTAAAAAAAAAAAAAAAAAGTGAGCAAGACTGTAGGGTAACGTTTTAACCCTCATCACGTGTTCTGGGGCAGCTGCAACAGCTTAACCCTTCAACTAACCGCGAGTGGCCATTTTCTCTTCTTTTGTAAGCTTCGCCATGAGTGCACATTCATGCAAGCACACACACACTATGGGGCATGCGCCCTTTAAGTGACCTGACCTGATGGAAGAAAACAAGTTCTCAGGTAGGTTATGTAATGTCCAAATGAGTTGCTATACTCAACTCTGTTGGCTTTCTCCCCATGTCAAGTAACACACTGGCACTCTCCCCACGTCCAATACTAAGCTGGCACTCTTCCCATGTCCAGTACTAAGCTGGCACTCTTCCCATGTCCAGTACTAAGCTGCCACTCTCCCCATGTCCAGTACCAAGCTGGAACTCTCCCCATGTCCAGTAACTGGCACTTTCCCACGTCCAGTACCAAGCTGGCACTCTCCCCACGTTCAATATTAAGCTGGCACTCTTCCTTTGTCCAGTAGTAAACTTGCACTCTCCATGTCCAGTACCAAACTGGCACTCTTCCTATGTCCAGTACTAAGTTGGCACTCTCCCTAAGTCCAGTACCAAACTGGCACTCTCCCCACGTGCAGTAACAAGCTGGCACTCATTCCACGTTCAGCCAACCAACATTATATCCCCAGCAAATTTTTTCCTGCCGTGTACACAGAGGCCCATGAAGAAAATAATGTTTTCAATACCAAGCGAACACTGGCGACAACAAGCTCAGACACCCATCACGAGGATATAGTCCAGAGGTGGTGGGGGCAGGTGGAGCACTAGGTGAGAAGGGGGGGGGGGTGTGGTGGAGCTGGTGGTGTAGGTGTGGTGGAGTGGTGGAGCTGGTGGTGTGGGGGTGGTGGTGGAGCTGGTGGTGTAGGGGTGATGGTTATTGGGATGGGAAATGAGTGGGTGGTAGTTTGAGGGAGAAACCGTGGTGGTATGATGGTGGTGGGAAGGTAGTGGTATTATGATGATGATGATTATAGAGAAATTATGGTGATTGTTATAGGATGGTCAAGGAAAGATGGTGGCAGAGTAATGGTTATGGCATGATGGTGGTGATGGATGGTGATCGAACAAGAGTGAGAGAGAGAGAGAGCTTAAGGGAGAAAGCAAATAAGAAAGAGTATGAAGAAGAGCATGTGTGTGTGTGTGTGTGAGAGAGAGAGAGAGTGTGTGTGTGTGTGTGTGTGTATATCAAAAACGTTACTTTACTTATTTACGTCACATTTCAGGTCCTCGTTGGGTCTCGCTCACTACCCATGAGGGACGAGAAACCTTATGTACTACGGACGGAGGAAGAGAAAGAAAGAAAGAAAGGAAGGAAGGAAGGAAGGAAAGCTAGTGGACCTTCAACCCAGTTCCTCCTTAAGAACCATTAATACTAGATCTTGCAGGACGCTGTTTTAAGGTACATTATTTCTTTTGTTTTTATTGTTGTTGTTGTTATTTGTGTTTTTATTGTTGTTGTTAAGTATTCGCCTTATGTCGATTCTTTTGGGAGTCTTGTCTTCTCTTCGGGGGTGTGTGGGTGGGTGGGTGGGTGTGTGTGTGTGTGTGTGTATGATTTGTTCGTTCCTTTCTCTTGACGGGAACAACGTAAAGAGAACCATTCCCAAGATGGACCCAGTGAAGACTCCTCTTTCCCAGAGCCCGTACACCGCCGCAGCTTCACAAAGTTAAAACGACAGGAACATCAGCGAATGTACGAAGTTTTTAACGATAATGGGTAGAGCGTCCTCAGTCAGATGTCCGCCCTCTCCCTCGACGACCGCAGGAGAGAGAGGAAACTCAAAAAATTTTCGGTCGTACTGGGAGGAGGATCTGTGGTAGTCAACACATCAAGATCACATAATTCCACATGTTCTTTTTGGTTTTTTTTTTTAATGGGTCATGAGAAGATATCATGACCGACTTCACAACTCACCCAACCAGACAACCCCATCCTCCTCGCCACTACAGTGTGTGTGATGGTGAAATAAAGACAAGAATGTGAAAATAAAGACAAAAGTTAATGTAGTGATACCTGCACTATAAGCGGTGAAGATGGGTTAATGTTGTGGTAACTCCTGTGTAACACCACGACACTGCCGCAATATAACGACGCTACAGATTGTTAACTCCTTCTGCTGGGAACTTAGTAGACAGAAGCTGCCTGCCCTTAAGAAAGAGTTATGAGCTGAACTGTGTTGAGAGAGAGAGAGAGAGAGAGAGAGAGAGAGAGAGAGAGAGAGAGAGAGAGAGAGAGAGAGAGAGCACCGGAGTCCTCACGTGTATCATGTCATGTACCCGTTTGATATGGACTGTGACCTTCGTAACTTTGCCAAGGTAAGGAAAATATATCTTGCTACAGTTTCTGCCCTGTCCGGAGTATACGAGTATATATGACCCTGATAGTCCAATAAATCTGCTGAAACACGCCGACAAAATTACAACATAATCTTTTCTGGTATTTTAATACAGGTAAATTAATACTGTATAACATCATAAATTGTACTGTAATAATCCATGCCTGGAAAACATTAATTATTTAAGACATATCTTTAAAATACTTCATATAAATGGCCAAAGTTAAATTTCCTAACTAAGAATGAGTTTTGTTTCCAGTGAACTAAATTTTATATATGCTAATAAATATAGTTGTCAACGCATTTTTTTATATACAGGTTTTCGGCTAATTGAGGGATAGGTCACATTTTCAACCTCATTTAACCCCAAATATTTAAACGGAATGTCAAGTTTTCATATTAGTTTATTATATGCATGAATATTGCTTTTAAATTGGGATATACAGTAGTATATAATTTTAATTAAGGTAAATGATGTATAAACCATAACTTCACAGATTAGAACTTGCAAAAACGACATTTTCTCGTAGTCCGATTATGGTTGACTTTTGATATACTTATAAACTTTCTGTTGCAATTTTGTTTTGGTTCAGCCAAAGATTATTATAGATTGCTTTGGTCATTTGTTTAAAGTCCACCACGTGCTGCTAGGCAGCTTCCTTACAATGGTAGCCATCAGGCTAACGGACGGACAGACGGACAAATTAAACGTCCTTTACAGTAGCACGCCACACGCTGTACAGGCCCCTTGCATAATGAAACTAACCAATGAAAACTAATTCCTGTGAAAATCAATAAACGTAGACATTGATAAATGAATAAAAACAACTTGCTGGAGAGGGTTTTTAATCAACCACTAAGCGCTGACAGACACGAGGTATTCAAATAGAACGACTCAAGGGCACGAGACAGACATCAAAATACAGCATTCTCGGATAAAATTCTCAAAAGACTGGCTCTCTAAATTTATCCCACAACTAGAGGCGCAAACACGTATCTTACTCTACAAAGACCTTGGCAAAGACGACACCACAAATCACATTTGACGCACACTTTAGACCTGTTCCTTTTTATTTCATTTAGAGGGAAACAAAATATGACGTATAAAACTATAAGACTCCGGAGCACTGGGTTGGTCTCCTTCAAACACAGTAGCGGAGACGTCTCAGTGCAATTTCGACGTCATATTGGCTGCCACCTTCACAGCGGAGATTAACTTAACGAGGGAGATGTGTACTCACTTCTGCTGCCAAGAGAAAACTTTATGTTTACAGAACCTCCAACAACACCAGGCTCGGAGTTTATTCATTATTATTTTTGTTAAATAAAAGTGCGTTACATTGTCATTTTTCTAACTAGAGATGTGTGAACACATACTGAATAACTGACTCACTTAACGGCATAAGACAAAGGTTAAAACACAGCCAATGTCAATGCGATGCTGTACTGTACTGTACTGTACTGTACTGTACTAAATTGTTCTTTATACTTACTTATCTTAGTTGGCTAAGAACTGAATACAACACATCGAGATTAAAGACTCCTGGTAGATAATTTCCACGGGTCGGTTTAACGTAACGCCATCTAGTCACGATAAAGTCTCAGGGCAAATTTGACGCCCTCCCCCACTTTTTTAAATCCACTTAGAGGGAGATAAATAACGTACGAATATTTTGAGAATCCTTTTACGAACTGCACCTTAAAATGAGTAATATAAAAGCGCTAACATTATCTCCTGTCGGAAAAACTAACGTAAAAATCTTATGAGACTCCAATTACGTATGGAAACTCCCTATGGACACTCCCAGCTACTCCTCCCTCCTTCCCTTCAGTTATATGGCTCTATAAATGTTGCTTCCCCTGATATCTCCTCCATGCCAAATGGCAGCCACATGTGTAGCCTGTCCGGGTCGAAGGAGAGAGGGGGGGAGGCAAGGAGAGGGAAGAGAACGTGAAAAACAAAGAAAGAGAGAGAGAGAGAGAGAGAGAGAGAGAGAGAGAGAGAGAGAGAGAGACGTAGGTGGTGGGAAGAAAACATAATATCCACTGGGAGTATCCATCTCGCCGTATCATTCCCTGGACGGGATAATGCCACCCTAAATAGGATTCGATTCTGGTCCGCCTCCAAATGAAGTGAGTGAAGTGGTTTACGAGGCTGGCGGGGCGTGGAAGAGAGTGGGGAAGAGAAAAGGAAGTGAAGGGGGAGAGAGTGAAGGAGAGAGAGAGAGAGAGAGAGAGAGAGAGAGAGAGAGAGATGGTCTCTCCCGTTGCTGTCACTCCGAGTCAAGACTGACGAAGTACAGTGGTACGGAAAAAAATGAAGTAACGTTGTATGGCGAAGAGTGAAGCGGTGAGGTGAGTAGTGTGAGGTGAGGAAGAGAGTACAGTGGCGAGGAGAGTGGAGTGACAAAGAGAGTAGAGTGACGAGGAAAGTAGCGTGAGGTGAGGAGAGTAGTGTGAGGCGAAGGAGTAGTGTGAGGCGAGGAAAGTAGTGTGAGGTGAGTAGTGTGAGGCGGAGGAGTAGTGTGAGGCGAAGGAGTAGTGTGAGGCGAAGGAGTAGTGAGGCGAAGAAGGAGTAGTGTGAGGCGAGGAAGAAAGTAGAGTAGTGAGGAGACAACACGACAACAACCACCACCACCATGACAACCACCACAATAAAAACCACCATCACAAACACCACAACAACCATCATAACAGCCACTATCACCACCATAACAGCCACCGATGTAATAGCCCCTGTCTCATTGTTGACAGTAATATTATATAAATGTGGGTTAATTACATTTGTCTTGTATAACTCCATCACAAACGGTAACTTTCCATGAGCAGTGAGATGTCATGCAGTGATCATGTGGTCCATTCATTGAACACGTGTATTGGTAACTGTCCACTGGAAGGCGCGTCTGTAAAGAAGGTGTCTAAGCTTTCTTCAGAGTCGCTTCTCCCTCAGTAGTTATTTAACTCTCACGAGAGAAGGACGTCGAACTAAGCTTATCCAAGAAAAGCTCCGTTCTTCCTCTCAGAGTCTTCACTCAGCCCTCATGAGAAACAGACGTATTGATAACCACAGACAAGCTTGCCGTCTGATTCTACATCCATAGATCAATTGAGATAGTTAGGGTGATATCCTTTTTTAAATTGTACATAAGAAATTTTTCTTAATAAACAAACAAAAGGAACCTATTGGATTTCACTACAGAAAATCCATCAATCTTTTATATATATATATTTAAGTTCATCTAGAATATAAGGAAACGACTTCTCAAGTGGCTATTAAGAGTGTGATCACCCAGGAAGGTTGTTACATATATAACAGCTTCACAAGTAGCTGTTATACTTAGTCACCCAACAGTTACACAGTTGGTAAAGGTAGAGATAAATTGTTCTCCCCAGTACTGTGTTATACACTGTTAAAAAGAAGCTTTTGTTATACCACCACAGCACCACCATAACTACAGCACCACCATAACTACAACCACTACCACCATCACCAAAACAACCACCATCACCAAAACAACCACCATTACCATAACAACCACCATTACCATAATAATCACCATCACCACTACCATGACCACACGCGGCCTGAAATGACAATTATGACCATTGTAATGACATCCATTAGTGTCGAGTAAAATTATCGAACAGACAATAACTCAGCCCAGCACGCCCTGACCCATGTAATGAGTTGCCATAATACTGTACACAGCTTCTAACACCCGCTCTGAGTGACGTTCCCCCACACCCATGGCTGTCAATATGTTCCCCCAAGACTATCTATATGTTCTCCCATGACTGTCAATATATTCCCCATGACTGCTAATATATTACTCTATGATTGTAAATATGTTCCCTATGATTGTCAATATGTTGCCCAGGACTTAAAATATTCCCCATCACTGTCAATATGTTCCCCCAAGACTATCAATATGTTCCCTCATGACTGTCAATAATACATTGGTTAATTTCGTTCAAATATTCACAAAAAATTATTTATATATATATATATATATATATATATATATATATATATACATATATATATTTATATATAAACGAGAAATTGAAATAAGTCCAATAATCACTATAATACACTAAGATATTCACATCCTACTAATAAGTAAAATAAACGAGGAATATAAGTCTCAACACGACCACAGTACACACAAAAGTATTCTAATATTCAAAATATTTAAAATAAACAATATGACCACAAACCACCCAAACATTCTCATCCTCTTGGTCGTAAGACATCCTAAACATAAAGGAGACGATGTGTTGCAGTTTATGAGCCATCTGGTAGAACATTCGCGTCAACAGCTGGTCACTAATAACTGTATTGTGTTTATAAAGAGTGCCAACAACATTAACCAGGCTGGCTGTATTGCTTAGTGCCAACATCATTAACCAGGCAAACTGTGTTGTTTATAGCGCTACCAACATTAACCAGACTGACTGTGTTGTTTATAGCGCCACCAACATTAACCAGGCAAACTGTGTTGTGTTTATTAAGAGTGCCAACAACATTAACTAGACTGGCTGGGCTATGCAAAACACGTACATTTATCACCTTGGCATAAATATATTACAGAACTTATCATTCGCTATACTTGTAATTAAAATTATTTAAAATTATAATAAGCATAACATTATATTATATATTTGGAGTTCTTTATAGACTTTAAGCCCAGCATCAAAAATATACTACAGTAGAGGTATATATACTGTATGCCGTACTTTTGCCTATGTCGGTAAGTAACTGAACGTCTGCATTACCTTCATCAGTACTACATTACTACAAATATCCAGATTGACTTCGTAATCAGTATTTTCCATCAGCCATTGCAGGAGTTATGGCTTCTGTTTTCCTTAGAAACTTTTGTGTGTAATAAATGTGGTTTCTGAGTAGTAGCTAAAGAACAGACTGGTGGATCGAAGTGATGTTTGGTAGACATTTTAATATCAGATGAAATATTCCAAATAGGTATCCAGGTTAACTTATCCACGTGGTACTCCACATAAATTAATTAAAATAACTAATCCACCTGAAGTAATCCAGATGAACTTATCCACGAATTAATCGACTACCTGCCTCATCTGTTGGTTCTTCTTACTCTTAATCAGGAAAAACTATCCTCATTTACCCTTTGAGAAAGATAATTCAACTTCTATTCCTCAAGGAATTAAGCCAACATCCTTGAAAGGTTAAACCCATAGTCTTTGAGTAGTTAAACCATTATCCTGCTAAACTATCGCTTCCACGAGGCTAGACCATTGTCTTTCAGATGTTAAACCACATCCTTGAGTAATTAAACCGTTATCCTAAAGCTGTTACGCCATCATCCTTACCAAGCTCCCTCCATATGGATAAAATATATTTTTCAGGCTATACGATCAACATTAATTCTGCACCATCCATGTTCAGATACAGAGACATGGATAACTATATTTTGTCCAAATTTGGCCACGATCACAGTAATTATTTTTACATTAGGGTCAATAAAGGTACCGGAGCACCAGAAGCTTGGGAAGATGAAGACTGTAATATTAACATAAAAAAGGAGCAAATGGCTTACAGTACACAGCAGTGTACATGTAATTAAAAAAGAGACGCCAGTGAATTAGCCAGCGCTTGTCATTTCAGGTAGTGTCACATGATCCAATACACAGATAATGCAGTATGTGAAAACTGATCTCTCTCTCTCTCTCTCTCTCTCTCTCTCTCTCTCGACATGCCATTGTGAATTTCAATTCCCAATTATTTTACCTGTATAAAAAGGAAGATTTAATTTTTCGATGAATGGAAAAATTATTTCATGATAAAATAAAAAAAAATAGTCAGACTATTATTTTTTGGGGGGAGGTGTTGAATTATTTAAGAGGCTTGAGCAACTACGGCTATGACGCTCCCAATATATGTATTGTGTAAATACTAGTAGAGCTTTGATAACATTCATTTTACGTGAAATACCTTCGTAGTTACATGTTTATCATACAATAACACATTTATCACCACTGTCAACTATTACCTCATCATTAAATTCAGTATTGCACTAAAATTTGGCAACTCCCAGTAATCCCCTCCCACTTAAATAGATAATCACCACCTTAATTAGTAGATGTTATATTATCGTTGTTATAAGTAATTACGTGGATTTCATCATGGTCACACATAGAGCATCAACACCTGGGTTACTTTCATTAGCACTTATCACCTAACTTTCCCAGTACCAATACTACTCCGTCAAAAGTATTGTCATTACCACAACCATCTTTTTTTTTTTACTACTATTAACGCTACTTATCACTACTACCATCACAGCCACTATATACCCTACCTCCACCAACATTACACCCCAACATCACAGCCACCATATTTCCTACCACCATCAACATTACACTCTAACAATATACTAATCACCATATTCTCTACCACCAACAACAATTAATATTAATGTTATCACAAAATATTCTAGCACCATCAACACTACACGCTCATTACCATCAAGGAGGTTGTCTTCAAACACCAGTTATAAAATGTTGTCACTAATGAGATCTTCCGAACTAAGTTGCCACAATCACTTTTCTCAGTAGAGCTCGCTGTCTATCGCCAGAGAGGTTGAGGGGGTGAAGAAGTGTACAGGACACACACACAAACAAGGTAATGATATAAACGACCCGTGAAGCTTGTGAGTTATGGAGGAACATTTTGTGTAATTAGTTGTGTGTCATTGCCCCTCACCCCACCCCACACACACATGATATAAATACCTTTGACATTATATCTCTCAAGCAGATGTGAAAAGAAAACCGAATGTAAAGTGTGCAACCAGACATTTGGCCACACATTCCAACACCACGTCCTTGACTGTGTGAAGATAGAACCTTTTAGGGACAGGTTCAAGCACACTGTGTGTGAAATGGCACAGCACTTTATCTCTAGTGTCAAGATAGTTGACATACTAAGATTGTATCCACTTCTTTCGCACTCAATAGCTAAGTCAGTTTCCATGTATAGAATCAAACACATTTGACCTCTGCTCTGTAATCCTTCTGCGCTACCGCTCACAGAAGGAATATGGGATGCACAATAAACTAGACGCTGTACAATCAAAGACAAAAGTAGTGTCGCGGTTTTGTCCGAAGATTAAATATAACTGGTGAAACATTACGAGAGCCCCCTACCACAAGGCAGAGCGCACCAAAAGTTTAGCCCATCGGCATATGTTTTCACCAAATTTCACGACACGACTTTTGTCTTTCATTGTACATAGCAAAATTCAATTCAATGTTTATTAAACTACAGTACAAGTGAAGTCGTGTCATCACCACGTAACCCGCCATACCGGTGTCTGCTGTAAAACCAGACAATAAATCCCTCAACAACAGTGTCGTAGTCACTAAAATTCATCTCTGAAGAAACTCTGAGACCTGCTGCACCGTCCTCACGTACACCATCAACTGCCCCAAACCTTTCTAGACTTGTACCAGGGCTACGACAAGACCCTTTACAACCACTGAAAACTATCAGACACTTAACTTACATGTTCACCTTGTGTCTCCTCTCTTTTTACTGATTTTTTTTTTAAATAACCCGATGTCACCAAATGAAATTATGTAAATTCTATTCATGCACATGTTCAGTCTTATAGGACTCCCACTATCAGTAAACCGTTAATTAATTATTATTATTACGCACAAACGCATGGACAAGACAAACAGGTCCAAAAGACCAGCAGATGACGCCATTCACCGTCGATATACATATTTACGGATCTTGAGAATTTAGGGATTTAGAAAATATATAGTTTATGGTTTGCTTCAGCTTCGTTTGGGACCAATCATTCAGATAAAAATATCTCACAGACAAACAGCACGATACACCAAACCGCTGTGTGCCCTGACAACACCTCTCTGGCAGTCGAGTACAGTCTTCTCACTTTTATACTTATTACAACACAAACACAGGGTAAGATAACGTAAGCGGGTCTGTAAATCATCACTAATATCAAAGTACACAGTTTATAAATACAAAGTACACAATCTTGCACGAGAACCAGGGTCAAAATGGCCGCCCCCTTAACCCCCCCCCCCCAACACACACACAACCACCAAGCCCACCCATTAAATAAATGAGTAAACATTAACACATATTCGAGAAATAAACACATACGTACACTCTTGCAAAAAAAAAAAAAAAAAAAAAAAAAAAAAAAAAAATAAACATCAAGGCAGTAAATTATACAATTGCATGGACAAACACATTCAAACACAACACAGACAAAATCACAAATGAACCAGTATTAAGAGAGACACACACACACACACACACACACACCAAGGCAACGATAAGCAAGTCAAGATCCGCGAAACACACGCAAAAAATATACAGTAAACATAGAATGAATTTAGATTAGGAAGAAATGTAGGTACAAAGAAGACTGGGATATTTTGGTCTTGTTTCGTCGCAATTGCACTTAGTCAGATGATTTTCTATTTTTGTATGTTTCATTTCTTCATTTATTCCGTTTTTCTCTCTCTATCTCCAGTATTTCCAAGTGATTTACCACACGTAATGTTTGGTCTCGTAACGCTTGGAACATGTTGCGTCATGTAGTATCTAATTACTGTACATACTCCCTCTCCCCAGGTGAGAAGCGGCATTGGTTATATTTGTTTCAGAAATAGCAGAAAATAGCGTATCAAGCATTAATATATATTTGTGAGAGAGAGAGAGAGAGAGAGAGAGAGAGAGAGAGAGAGAGAGAGAGAGAGAGAGAGGACATAAAACACGCTGACGAAACCATACGCATAGTGTCCTAAGGCCATTGGATTCGATCAGGTTTCCACAATAACAATAAATATAATCATAATAACAATAATGATAACAGGAACTAATGAACGCCGATAACCCTATCTTCTGATAACATATTTTGGACAAGGTAAAAATAATTCCCTGAAATAAACTAAAAATTAACACGCAGTTTTAATGTATTATTATTATTATTACTATTATTATTACTATTATTATTATTATTATTATTATTATTATTATTTCTGCTACTGTTATTTCCTGCTAGTAGATGATTTCATGGCCACCATCTTTGACCAAGGTTTATACTTACTACACTAAACAACATTTTTAGAGTAACGGAGACAAGATTTAGAAACACACACAAGGTTAATAACACAATGGTGGTGTGTTGCCCCGCAGGTACGATAGACTTACACACCGAGAACCAGATAATTCACGCTCAAGAGGCGGCACACTGCACGTGATGATGTGTTCGTGATATATAAGGAATTAATAATAATGACTATCAGGTAAATAAACATAAGTGGATCCAATAATGACTATGGGACCCACTTTTACTCTTAACAATAATAATAATAATAATAATAATAATAATAATAATAAAAATAATAATAATAATAATAATAATAATAATAATAATAATAATAATAAAAATAAAAATAAAAATAAAAATAAAAATAATAATAATAATAATAATAATAATAATACAGGAGACCAACTCTTTACATTTTCAATAACACATAATTATATTCACAAATTTTTTACCATCACTCTTTCGAAATCAACAACTAAATTCATGCTAGAAATAAAATGTATACTATTAAGTTGTTCAAATGTTCAATGCTAATCACTAAAACATGTTTTTATTTCTATTTTGGAAGAAATACACAACATATTTTCACTTAGAGACAACGAAGCCTGACAGGTGTCCAGGTGCTTAAACTCTGTAGGAAATAGTAGCGAGAGACAGCAAGGAAGGAGTGGGTGTGTACATTTACTTGGCAAGTTCTGGAGAAAATTATTTTCCTCTTACTTCAATAGAATGGCCATCAGCCACAAGCATTATAATGCACCGCCACCCTATTGCCATGTTCCAAACAATATATTTGTAAATGTGTTGAGTAAGTTAAACCTAAAATGAATTAAATAGAAACAGATTTCGTAAATTATAGTAAGTAGCAATGAAGGTTATAAAAAATGTAGAAAATGCTTAATAATGAAAAAGAAGCATTTAATATTGGCAACTATTGGTTGCGGCGCCAACCGCACCACTTTCTATAATATTTATGTGCTCAAGGCCAACGTTCAACAAAATCCTCGCTAGCCGCAGGTTGCCCACCATTGTTTTTGGCACTGTTTAAATCATTTTATAACTGTGTCGTTCAGCTAATTTTTCGGAACGTTTGAAATCGTTAAATGTGTGTGTGTGTGTGTGTGTGTGAGTCTTTGTGTGTATTCATTTGTACATTGTGTGTATTCGTGTGTGTGTGTGTTAGCCCGACTGCATACCGAGGCAGACAAGTGCTAACGTCGGGAAGACGCTGCCACCGCCCCTCCCGCACTAGATGGAGCCCTCCACATGTGCAACATCTGTGATCGACCCTGCCGGTCCCGTATCGGTCTCTTTTAGTCACCTCAAAACTCACCAACCTAGGTGACATCCCTAATAACTCTTATCATTGTACATTGCTGGATGATCGTCATACTCGATTCCGAGTGACAGCAAAGTAGTAGTAGTGTGTGAGGTACTGTCGCCCTCACATGATGATACAGACGGGCCATCGTCCGTCTGTACTGTATAACTAAAAATAAAAAAAAATATCTGGTTAGTGGCTTTGGTATGTATGTATGTATTGGGGAACTGAGCCGGGGAGAGGGTGGAACTGGGTCGGGGAGAGGGGGAACTGGGTCGGGGAGTGGGGGAACTGGGTCGGGGAGTGGGGGAACTGGGTCGGGGAGTGGGGGAACTGGGCCGGGGAGAGGGGGAACTGGGCCGGGGAGTGGGGGAACTGGGCCGGGGAGAGGGGAAACTGGGCCGGGGAGAGGGGAAACTGGGCCGGGGAGTGGGGGAACTGGGCCGGGAAGTGGGGGAACTAGGCCGGGGAGTGGGGGAACTAGGCCAGGGAGTGGGGAAACTGGGCCGGGAAGTGGGGGAACTGGGCCGGGAAGTGGGGGAACTGGGCCGGGAGGGAGTGGGGGAACTGGGCCGGGGAGTGGGGAACTGGGCCAGGGAGTGGGGAGGGGTTCTATGCTGGGGAGTGGAATGAGAGGGTAGGCATATGGGTGGGTAGGTGCTTAACAATGCCTTGTGGTAACACTTTTCAGTGAAAGGTTATGGGAGAAACCCTAGACAATAAACCAGCTTGGGCAACATTAGGCAGATAATGGACACACGGGACACGTCATCTAGCAACCCCTGCAGTCAACTGTTCCAGGCAATACATGCTTACATACCTCCAATAAGACCCCAACGATGGAATAGGTGGAAGAGGTGACCAACCCGGGATGCAGCCTGTGCTTCTGCCTCACCACATAAATCAACTCACGCGCAGCCATCACCCAACTCCTCATACTTTTCACCATCATCAGAACCCTAAGCCCCAAAAGTCCTATGGTGACAGAGGAGTGGCGACAGTGACAAGCATTTTTCAGTGCCAGGAGTCTCTAGTCACAACCCTGCACATGGACGGCATAGAAAAGATGGTTATTTATGCACTAGGATCTAGGCAGCAGTGCAATCCGGTCCTGTCTATGCGACTGAGCAGCTCCTATCCAGGAGCCACTCTGCTCACCCCACATGGGGAAGGGTCTAGAAGAGATGCCCTAAACATAGCTAGCCTCTCTAAAACTGTACTTGATTGGGCAACCGTATCCGGTAAGGCCATCCTAATGCAGTCGAAAATATCACAACAGATCAAAATAAACTATGTAACCTCTTATGGCCGTTGCGGCGTTGCATGGAATGTCAGGACCCTTCTGGATACTGACACAAATGAGCATCCTGAATTAAGACTGATGTGGAGATGTGGATATCCTGATTACCTAGCAGGCTCCTCAGCACCCTGAACTGACCCACCTCGACTATCCTCCGTCCCGTGATGAGGTAGCTATTGCCATCAAGCAGATGAAAAGTAACAAAGCCAAAGGGCCTGTTGGAATCACAGCCAAGGTATATAAAGTAGGAGGACCTCTGCCTACCAGCCGTCTCACTCTCGCTGCTGTCCATAGCTGGCAAGATTATCGCTTGAGTCCTCCTAAACAGACTTCTTTCTGAGTCGATACACTTCCTTCCAGAATCTCAATGTGACCTTAGCTTAGACCATCACGTGACAACACTGACATGATATTGCTGCCCGCCAGATACAGGAAAAGTGCAGAGATCAGCGCAGTGATTTGTACATGGCCTTCATCGACCTTACTAAAGCCTGTGATCGGTCAACAGAGAAACCCTCTGGCAGACCCTGAGTCGCTTTGGCTGCCCACCAAAATTCATCCCCAGTCTGAGTTCTTCCTCCATCCAAATAAGGGTAAAACTAGGTTATGGACTAGCACCAACTTTTTTCCATTTTCTTGGCTGCCCTCCAATTTAGCCGGAGGGGTGGACAGCCAGTACTGGATGAACGGACTTTTCAACATAAGACGACTCCAGGCAGGAACAAAGGTGTCGGCCACTTCCATCACTGATTTTCAGTATGCAGACGACCTCATCCTCGTTGCTCACACATAATGGTGCTGTTATCCTCTGACATGCTGCTACATTCGGACATGCCGTTATCCCTTGACATACTATTATCCTCTGACATGCTGTTACTCTCAATATTTTAAGTTTCATTATCATCATCATCCCTATATACTGGGATACTTCCAGAGTTGCATCTTGGTGCTCTTGTTAAATGTCTCCTCCATATAAAGGGAACATATGTATTAATATTAAACTCCCACGATATTTCCTGTATCATCTTCAGACAGAAAACAAGATATGTGGTGCTTTTCTTCAGTCGGAAACCAAGTTGCCAATCTGAGAGTGCCTGCCACTCACGTTCTCAATCTTCTCAAGAACTCTTGCAAATCTTCCCGCCAAGATGAAGTAAAGAGATTCTTCTAAAATTGCTACATCCAGTACGATCAGCCTTCCTGTAAATTGGACAGATGATTGCCTTGCCTCAGTCTCTCAACACTCTCAGCATTTTACCGCATCCAGCTCGGAAACACGAGGCTACATACATATCTCATCAGTCCATACAGCACGTGGACTTCCAAATACAAACAATACCTCACTAGTCGGGAATCGATTCCTGGACCTCTGCGTGTGAAAAGGGATCACTGCCACCGCGCCACAAGGACAACAAAAGCAATCCCAGGCTGTTATATTTCACCAAAGCCTGTTCAGCGGGCTTGTTAAGCCCCGTGAATCTCCATTGGGGATTGCCCATGCCAACTATGTGGTCGGAGGGTTCACAGCGCTTAACAAGCACGTACTAAGTTCCACCAGTGGGTATCGATTCTTCAACCCACTATCACGGTCGTTACCACAGAACTATTCAGTATTGAAGAAAAAAGAGACAGTAGTATTGTATCGTGGATCCATTTGTCTTTAAAGTATCGTAGAGTTATCAGAGTCTAGACCTCACACCAAGTAACCTTGAAGTAACTTGCAAAGTTAATAGATATTCAATATAATATCTACTGTTTTTTCTTCAATACTGAGTAATTCAGTGGTAACGATCGTGGTAGTGGGCTGAAGAATCGATTCCCACTTTTGTGTATTAAACACATCTTCAGAAGCAGATTACATAAAGATACATGTTGTCTATCACACCCTGGAAGCAACCGACTTAACCAGGGTCCAAAAGTAATCTATTTCCAGGATATTATTTCAGACAATCTACAAGACGCTAGAGCTATATAAAACATAACGGTTACTGGAGGTGTGAACAATTAGTTTGTTTGGGGGACGCAACAACCTGAACGGCGCGGAGCTTGACTCTTATAGGTTATGAAGATGATTATCAGCCAGCACAACACTGTTGACACGAGACATCACACTCCAAGTAGTAAGTTTAATACTACTGTAAGATTGCAAGTAACGGAGCCGAGGTCTGTGAGAGACAACAACAACTTGGTGCACATCATCTACGAGAGACAACAACATCTTGGTGCACATCACCTACGAGAGACAACAACAACTTGATACACATCACCTACGAGAGACAACAACAACTTGGTGCACATCACCTACGAGAGACAACAACAACTTGGTGCACATCACCTACGAGAGACAACAACAACTTGGTACACATCACCTACGAGAGACAACAACAACTTGGTGCACATCACCTACGAGAGACAACAACAACTTGGTACACATCACCTACGAGAGACAACAACTACTTGGTGCACATCACCTACGAGAGACAACAACAACTTGGTACACATCACCTACGAGAGACAACAACTACTTGGTACACGTCACCTACGAGAGACAACAACAACTTGGTACACATCACCTACGAGAGACAACAACAACTTGGTACACATCACCTACGAGAGACAACAACTACTTGGTGCACATCACCTACGAGAGACAACAACAACTTGGTACACATCACCTACGAGAGACAACAACAACTTGGTACACATCACCTACGAGAGACAACAACTACTTGGTGCACATCACCTACGAGAGACAACAACAGCTTGGTACACGTCACCTACGAGAGACAACAACAACTTGGTACACATCACCTACGAGAGACAACAACTACTTGGTGCACATCACCTACGAGAGACAACAACAACTTGGTACACATCACCTACGAGAGACAGGTAATCTATTTCCACAAGATAAAAGGTTAAGGCGGGGAGACGTGAGCGAGAGATGGCAAGACAGTGGGGTGAGGGCGAGAGTGGAGGGGGGGGGGGGAGAGGAAGAGGAGAAGAAAGTGGAGGAGAAGAAGGTGGAGGAGAAAAAGAAGGGGGAACAGGAGGAGGAGTGTGAAGGAGGAGGGGCTGAAGTCAGGTGAATGTAATGGAGGAGACGATAATCGAGATACCCAAACCTTAAAGAAAGAAAGAAAGAAAGAAAGAAAGAAAGAAAGAAAGAAAGAAAGAAAGCAAGAAAGAAAGATAAAAAGAAAAGAAATAAAACAAGACGACAGCAATTAAGAAGAAAGAAAAGGGTAATTAATAAGAAAGATAACACTATCAACTACAGCAAAAAAAATAAATAAATAAATGGAAAGAAAGTTACACAAAGTCTACCTGAAGACCAACTCAACACCTGCCCATCATCGTTTGGTCCGTTCCTGAATCTTTACCACATCCGCAACTTTTACAGTACAGAGCTGACAACACGGGCTGACGTTTACAATCTGCAGTACAGAGCTGACAACACGGGCTGACGTTTACAATCTATATATACAGTACAGAGCTGACAACACGGGCTGACGTTTACAATCTATATATACAGTACAGAGCTGACAACACGGGCTGACGCTTACAATCTGCAGTACAGAGCTAACAACACGGGCTGACGTTTACAATCTGCAGTACAGAGCTGACAACACGGGCTGACGTTTACAATCTATATATACAATACAGAGCTGACAACACGGGCTGACGTTTACAATCTGCAGTACAGAGCTGACAACACGGGCTGACGTTTACAATCTATATATACAGTACAGAGCTGACAACACGGGCTGACGTTTACAATCTGCAGTACAGAGCTAACAACACGGGCTGACGTTTACAATCTGCAGTACAGAGCTGACAACACGGGCTGACATTCACAATCTATATATACAGTACAGAGCTGACAACACGGGCTGACGTTTACAATCTATATATACAGTACAGAGCTGACAACACGGGCTGACGTTTACAATCTGCAGTACAGAGCTGACAACACGGGCTGACGTTTACAATCTATATATACAGTACAGAGCTGACAACACGGGCTGACGTTTACAATCTATATATACAGTACAGAGCTGACAACACGGGCTGACGTTTACAATCTATATATACAGTACAGAGCTTACACTATGGGCTGACACTTATACTGATACTGTAATTCCCCCCCCCCCAAAAAAAAAAAATTATGTATTTGCACTGATAAACTTCTGACAAATCGTAAGCAAAGGTTTTTAATAAGACAAATTACCTTCAGTAAATAATAACGAATTGTATATTTTGCCAAAAACCAATACTCTCGTTAAAACACGATTAGGTCAGATTAGGTCAGGTTGAGTAAAACAGGGTAAGGTTAGGTAGGGTAGGGTAGGGTAAGGTTAGGTAAGGTAGGGTAAGGTTAGGTAAGGTAGGGTAAGGTTAGGTATGGTGGAGTAAAATAAGGGAAGGTTCGGTTATCCTAGATTAATTTAACTTTGGTTAGGTAAGGTTAGATTAAGGTATGGACTGCTGAAGATGGGTAAAATAATGTTAAAGTAAGTTTAATTTACCTAAGTTATCTTCGATAAAGTTAGGTTGGGTGAGGTTGAAATAGGTAAAAGTTCAGGTTAATTTGGGTAAGGTTAGGTTAACTTAAGTCAAATGACGTTAGAGAAGGTTAGTTAATGTTGGTTTTTCAAAAATTTCACGGCAAAATAGTGTGTCTGTACTTGACAACCTTTCACTCTATATATTTTATAGGCCATAAAATTTGGGATATAAAATATTTTTTTTCTTTTCTTTAAAACATTAATTATCTGAATCTATTACTAAAATGCCTTCGTTTTTTTTTTAAAAATACCATGAAACTGCCAGGATTAGTATTATTTAATGACTGATTGTATCCATATACTGGAATCGTGACTGGGTATATTCATCTAATGACAGGTATACTTCCTTAATGACTGTGTGTATATTCATGTAAAGACTGGGTATGCTACCTTAATGACTGGGCATATTCACATAATGACTGGGTATATCCATGTAATGACTCATTATATTCACTTAAGAAAATTGATGATCCTCTGTATCTGCCTTAATTATATCTCTCACATCTCACCATCACTTAAACATACATAAACAACTTGGTAAAGATTTAAGTTCCCTCCATGGTGAAGAGACTTTATGTAAAACGATACTCGGGTCCTCGTGTACGAAACTTACGAAGCCCCTGTAAGTGAACACCAATATCAAGCGAAACAAGTTACCTAAAACAGTATTATTAGCAATGTCGAGTAAACAGCCCCAAAACTTTCCACAATAACGTCGTTCGTGAAAAACACCGAAACTTTTATGTCTCTTTTGATAGGTAGACCAAGTAGGTAAGTGCATGGTAAATAAAAGAAAAATGCTTAAATAATCAAGGAGAAGTTATGGGAGTTGTGGGAGTGTTGTGTCGTCCACTTTAAGCTCATGAAACTTGAACCAGACAATTAGCAGCTGAGGTAGAGGAGAAAACTGTGAGCCTATACAAGGAGGCCTTCACTATTATTCATGTGATGAACCGCTGCACTGAGGGGGTTGGTCCTGTGGTGGTGGTGTGATGAGGGGGTTGGTGGTGGTGAGAGGGGGGTTGATGGTGGGCGAGGGGGAGGTCAGTGGGCGAGGGGGAGGTCAGTGGACGAGGGGGAGGTCAGTGGACGAGGGGGAGGTTAGTGGGCGAGGTGGAGGTTAGTGGACGAGGGGGTGATGGTCGTTAGATGATTGTGGTGAGGGAGTTCGTGGTGGTTGTTAGGGAATTGTGGTGGTGGTGATGGTGGTGAGAGGGTGGTGATGGCGGAAGGGGTGGTGGTGGTGGGGGTAGTGATGGGGAGGTGGGTGATGGGGAGGGGGGTGATGGGGTGGGGGGGGTCATGGGGTGGGGGTGGTGATGGGCAAGGGGTGGTGGGGGTAGTGATGGGGAGGTGAGTGATGGGGAGGGGGTGGGGGGTGATGGGGAGGGGGTGGTGAGATGGGTGGTGGTGAGGTGAGTAGTTGTGAGAGAAGGGGGGTGGGGGTGACACTTGGTGGTAGTAATGATTGATTTTTTATTTTGCCGCTTACAGCGGCTAGTTTATTGTGCACCCCATACTCATCCTGTGAGCGGTAGCGCAAAAGGATTACAGAGTAGAGTTTACAAAGGGTCATAATAATTAACCCCCGTGGTCAGGATATTATGGCACTGATTGTTACACAGTGTTTCAAATACAATCTTTGTTTAGTTCTATACATAAAGGGTAACTTATTCACAACTGCGTGAGTACAGGAGTGTGAGGCCATATGTCTGGCCGCGAACTGATTTAGTTACTAAGTGTAAAAGAGTGGATACAATCTTAATATGTCGGCTATCTTGCCATTAGAGATGAAGTGTTGTGCCATTTCACACACAGTGTGCTTGGACCTGTCCCTAAAAGGTTTTATCTTCACACAGTCGAGGACGTAGTGTTCAAGTGTGTGGCCATATGTATGGCCACACACTTTACATTTAGTTTTGTTTATATCTGCTTAAGGAACACACTGCCAAAGGTACTTATATACTAACCTTAATCTAGCGGTTACAACATCTTGTAATCTAGTGATCTTGTTACTTCCTCCATATACTGTACATGTTTCATTTGATACATCTCATCATGGTAAACTATGGATCGACTAGTGCCTGTTTGCACTTGTCTACTTGCGTCAAATTTATCAATAAGTTCCTTCCTAATTACAGCTTTAAGGGTTCTTTTTGACAGACCCAAATTGTATTCAACTGTGTCTTTGTTAGACGCGAGTTTGGCGAGGGCATCAACTCGGTCATGTTCTTTGAGGCCTACGTGAGAGGGGACCCACAACAGTTTGACCTTGACACCCCGGTCAACAAGGTACGCCTATTTGGGTCTGGCTTCAGAGACAAGCGCGTGACAACTTGAGTTGAGGGTGTCAAGGGCAAGTAGTGAGGATAGAGAGTCAGTGATGATGAGACTGTCATTAACAGTGGTTTCAATGAATTTTATAGCTGTGAGTATGGCAACTAATTCAGTTTTTAGAGCGGATGCCCAGTTGTTAATTCTAAGTCCTTTCTCAATTATATTACCGTCAGGTTGAGTCACAACAATAGCACTTCCAGCCCTCCCACAGGCGGTGTTAAGAGATCCATCAGTGTAGATGGTCTGTGTGATGATATCATCAGTCTGTAGAGTGTGTATGTGTTCAAGAGCTCTCACTTTGGCAGTGTGTTGGAGATAAATACTTTATATAATCATTTTTTTTTTTGCGGATATGTCGGTATTGTGATATCGAAAGGAACTGTCTGCCAGGGTGGCAGGAAGCGCTGTTGTGTCTCAACTTTGTACAGGTGATCTAATCCAAACATCTTCATGTGTGTGTAGCTGTAGTTTGGACCCATTTAGACTCGCCAGTCCCATGGTTCATACATTCTAGCAACTTTAATGAAACAATGTTATCAGGATCACCACGCAGAAGCCTCAGGGCTATCATGAGGTTGACTTCAATTTTCTATCTTTGACACTGGGTATACCTAGTTCTTTCTTTCTATTAAGTACTTTAGTGCTCATGGGATATCTTAGGATAATTCTGAGGGCTTTATTTTGCATTTTTTCGAGCTTGTCAACGCCTTTCCTGTCACGAAGAACCAGGGCTGGTGCGTGGTAATCTATCAGAGATCTTATATAGCCTAGGTACATTGTTTTAACAATTCTAATATTAGCACCATAATGTGGGGTGTACCCTGCTACACTTCTAAGAGGTTTCAGTCTGTCAGTACATTGACGGGTTAGCTGTTGTATGACAGGTAGGGTACAAGGTACGGAGACACCAAGATATTTAAAAGAAGAAACGTAGTCAATAATGTTGTTACCTATCTTGAACTTGGCGGGGCCGCGTTTCGGTTATCAGCTTGTTTGTTGAACACATTACTTTTCTCAGATGAGATAATAAGACCGAGGTTCTCAGAGGCTGCGTGTACATGGTTCAGGATGGTTTGCATTTCTCGATGAGTTTTAGTATGTATAGGAATATCATCAGCATAGCTGATTGTGATATTGCTGGGGTTGTCTGGTATTAAATTTAATAATGCATTCATAAAAACATTGAACAAAGTCGGGCTAAGTACTCCACCTTGAGGGGTACCAAGTTGCATATCTTTAACTTCACTTTTGTAACCCTGAAACAGCACAGCAGCCCTTCTGTTGGTAAGGTAACCACTCATCCAGCGTAACAGCCTACCCCATATATCCATTTTGGCTAGTTCGTACAATATCAGTTGCCTATTGGCAATATCAAATGCAGTTTTTAGGTCAAGAAATGTGGTGTATCTGTGCCTTTCATCACCATGCACAGTTAGGAATGTGGTGATGCAATTATGTACACCTTTACCATGGGTGAAGCCATTTATGTTTGGAGACATGTGTTCCCTGAATCTATATAAGAGGCTGCCAAGAACCATCCTCTCAAAGGTTTTACACAGGCAGCTGGCGAGTGCTATGGAACGAAAAGCATCAGACGGTCCTGGTTTCGGTATTGGTACAACAACACTGCTGGTCCATGATGTGGGTAGTTGGCCCTCAGCATGACTCATATTGTACAATGCCAATAATGGATTGCCCGGCACACGCCTTAAGTAGTCTAACGATGTTGTAGGTGACTCCGTCCTCTCCAGGGGAAGTAGATCTACCCCTGGAGAGGGCGGCGTCAAGCTCCCACTCAGTATATGGAACATCACACTCATCGTGCTTTTTGCCCAGCCTAAAGTTAATAAGATTACTTCTCTCTACAGACCTCGCATCAAGGAGTCCCCGAGTCCTAGTTGGTAACATGTCATAGCTAGACACATGAGCACCACTTTGTTATTAGCTCATTCGACTTTTGCAGAGGGTTTGGATGGGAGACGTGTCTACTGTTTTTAGCTCTGTGTTTATGTCTTTCCAGGCTTTGCTGAGGTATGTGTGTTGGTTCAGGCTGTTAACATATGTCTCCCATGCATTTCGTCCGGGTTCGTTTACACGTTCCTTGGTAGCAGCAAGGGAGGCTTGATACAATTGTAACATTTGAGGTGTCCTAATTTGTTTGTGGGTGGGGGCTTACCATTAGGTGTGAGACACTCCTGCAGACACACAGTATTGATGTCCTCAGTCACAACTTTGTGGTATAGGTCAGGGTGTCGTTTTCTGAGGGATGAGATGTTCCAACTCATCACCTTCACATCTCTGTATCTTTGTCTGGTATTAACACTGGCCATTATGTACTATATTTGGAAAGAATCTGAAGACACTGTATGATACTATTTCTTTTTTTTCACGCTGCCTGTCCCTTCGGCAGGTAGTAGGCCATTTAATCTTTTTGAAACATTCCTGGAGCATGTACTGCTCACCAGTTGTATTTTAGTGGCAGACATCAACACACTTTGGTTACACTCGACATCACCACCATTTTCTTTTTGTGTTTTTTCATCTTCACTGACCATGTCCACAGAGGCATCAGTAGGACTGTTACCAGTATCACTATTTTCCTCTGCGTGGACACTAGTTCCTGATGGGTCTTGAGTTTCCACATCTGGTACTGACATCTGAATGTCTTCAGTTTGACTGTAATCTTTCCATACCTGCTGCACTGTGTTGGTGGTGTTCTTTTTCTGTAGTGTATAATAGAGACTGTTTAACATATCAGTTTGAGCTGCAAATTGAGCTTTGAGTTCTTTAATTTCATTTTTCAAATCATTGATCTCTTCTTTTTGTGCGTGTTTACGGGGTGTGTTGGCAGCTACCTGTTGTGTCAGTGCGTCTGCGTTGCCCCATGCTGATCTTTCGTTGACTGCTGGTGATGATCCTGGGGCTTTGGTGGGGAGGGTGGGCCTGGGGATGGCCGTAGGGAGTACCCTAAGTAATGATGGGTTACAGGTGATGAGAATAGTGACGGGTGATAGTGGGTGTGGGCGAGGGAATAGGTGATTTATACCTTCCCCAATCACCTTCCAACCCACTCACCAACCTTCCCTCCCTCCCACTCACCTCTCTTCCCTACCACCTTCCCTCCCTCCCACTCACCTCTCTTCCCTACCACCTTCCCTCCCTACCACCCACGCCCCCTCCTTCACTAACCATGTTAAAATTCGTGGATATTGACACCTACTGCTGTGCCCTATTTGTTTACAAATCTGTCAATCACTTGCTTGACAATAATTATTTCCATTTCCGGAGGAATCAGAGATACGACTTAGGACACCCAGAGCTATTAAGACATCCCCCACGCGCTCCTAAGTCCCAGACTTCCATAAAATATCACGGTGTGAAGGTGTGGAACAACTTACCCCCACCCATCCGAACAAAGACTACGCTCCCTTCCTTATATCATCTCTTACAAAATATCTATTATTTAAGTTTTAATAATTTTTTTGTAATACCTAATTTATATTCCTGCTTTTATTGAACCACCAATACCGTTTTATAAAGAAGTTGTCATGTAGACAGATAGAAATTACCATTGCAATAAATATTTTTGGCGACTAGACATGATACTGACAGCTCTGTCCTCTTGTTCCACCTTAATACAACCCATGGTATTGTAGGGGTATCGAGATATTAAAGTTGTCTAGCACTCAGGATGGAAGGAAACTCTAATGTGGTTTTCTTGTATAATATATAAGTTATATGATAGACAGTCTGGTGCTGGAGGTGCTGTGTGGTGAGGGGCTGCTTGGTAGAGACGTGCGGTGAGTAGCTTGTCGAAGGAGGTATGTGTGCAGGAGCTCCGTTAGAGAAGATGTTGCCTGTTGCTGGCCTCCTGGTTGAATGAAATGTTAACAGCGTGGAGCTTGCTGGAGGAGGTGTTGCTTGTTCAGGAAAATGGGCAGAATGAGAGTTGGTTGGTGAGGAAGCTCAGAGAAGGACATGCTCGCTGGCGGGAGCGAGGACCGCCAGGCAGGCGGAGGAGAGGCGAGGGTCGCCAGGGAGCGGCAGAGGAGGAGGTGTTGCTTGTTCAAGAAGATTGGTCTGACTGCATCTCAATGGAGAGACAGAGCTTATATACACCCAGCAGCGGCTATGAGTCATGGTGGAAAAACCCGAGAAGTAGCCGGTGACTAGTTCCGTTGCTAGGATACGGCGGGCAATGGAATGCGGATACGCTTGGTTGCTAGGGAAGACGGTAACAGGTGGTGGCGTGGCTACGCAGTTAGGCAGTTGTAGGGGAGAAGTCCACTACAATACTCCCCCTCCCCTCCAGGCGGTGTAGGAGACTTGTTGATTGTAGAGTTGCTTAGCACATGTGAGGAAGACCGGGCGGTGCATGCCTCATGTGAGACAACGGCGATGGCGTGATGAGCCGATCTCGCAGAAATACAACTGTCTAGATACACACTATCTGTGGGAGAAGGGAGAAAAAGGGTGTGTGGAGGCGATGATTGGTGTGCTTCCCTCACGACAGGTACAGGGTCGTCAGATGCGCCTGCTGGGGTGTGTGTGGGCCTGGATCAGGAGCAAGGGCTGGGTCAGCAGAAGCGGGTTAGGGCTCGTGACAGCAGCTGGGTCCACGACAGCAGCAGGGTGCAGGACATTAGCAGGGAGTACCTGAGGGAGAAAAGAGGGGGTGTGGAGGCGATGGATGTTGTGTGCTTCCCTCACGGCAGGTACTGCTGGGCCGGGGTCGGCGTCTGTGGCAGGACGGGTGTGCTGGGGTCGTCAGAATGTGGTGTGTGAAGCAGGAAGAGGAGCCGGTGTCGTCTCGAAGACTGGGAGCGTGATCAGTGTCTCCTCCATCCTGTGTGAGTGCTTATCTCCGGGAGTCACCATTGTAGGGGTATCGAGATATTAAAGTTGTCTAGCACTCAGGATGGAAGGAAACTCTAATGTGGTTTTCTTGTATAATATATAAGTTATATGATAGACAGTCTGGTGCTGGAGGTGCTGTGTGGTGAGGGGCTGCTTGGTAGAGACGTGCGGTGAGTAGCTTGTCGAAGGAGGTATGTGTGCAGGAGCTCCGTTAGAGAAGATGTTGCCTGTTGCTGGCCTCCTGGTTGAATGAAATGTTAACAGCGTGGAGCTTGCTGGAGGAGGTGTTGCTTGTTCAGGAAAATGGGCAGAATGAGAGTTGGTTGGTGAGGAAGCTCAGAGAAGGACATGCTCGCTGGCGGGAGCGAGGACCGCCAGGCAGGCGGAGGAGAGGCGAGGGTCGCCAGGGAGCGGCAGAGGAGGAGGTGTTGCTTGTTCAAGAAGATTGGTCTGACTGCATCTCAATGGAGAGACAGAGCTTATATACACCCAGCAGCGGCTATGAGTCATGGTGGAAAAACCCGAGAAGTAGCCGGTGACTAGTTCCGTTGCTAGGATACGGCGGGCAATGGAATGCGGATACGCTTGGTTGCTAGGGAAGACGGTAACAGGTGGTGGCGTGGCTACGCAGTTAGGCAGTTGTAGGGGAGAAGTCCACTACAGTATACTGCTTCCCTCCCCTGTATGTATACTAACTCCACTGTAAAGTATGTATATACTTATTGTTAGGTTCTGAATAATAAGTTCTATATACAGGAGAGAACACAAACACCTGTATAGTTTTGTAGGTTCGGTTTACTGGATAAGAGTATGTACACAGAGGAGAGCAGCGGTCTCCCTGGCTAGGCTCCTTGTCAACTGCTATAGGCGACGTATGGCAAGTGATACATTAGCAGCTTCCATACGTCGCCAGGCACATTAATTAAGCATGTGGGATATGGTAATAACATTGCAACACGCTGCTAGCTAGGCTGAATAAATAATACATAAATGGAGCACATACATAATATACATACATAACATATAATCCAGCATACATAATATACATACACTTATAATATAAATGTAAAAAATAAATAAAATAAAAATAACGAAGTGATAACCGTGGTAACATACTGATATGTTCTTATTACCACCATGCTATGTGTACTATTCCAGATGATTCTAAATGTTACATAATACTTCCTTGAGATAAATGTACAGTATATATTAGGTGCCTCAGGCTCTCAACTGGCTCAGCCATGTTAATATTGTTATTATTATCAACTCTGTATCCATGTTCTTCTGGCTATATAGACTTTAAATATCAAAATCAATTCAATATCCCTATCACTCACCTGCCCCCTTCATCATCCACCCTCCCTTCCTTCACCAACCGCCCCTCTCTATCACCACCTTCCCTCCATCCCACCAACCCTCTCACCTGACCTTTTCACCAACCCACTAACCTTCGTCACCAACATCCTCCCACCTCTTACTCTCAACTGGCGTAACCTGAGAAAACAGGGTGTTTACACCTTAACGAAAGCGTCTAGCCTTCTCGTGTTTGTATTACAGTGCTGCCCGACCTTTGAGACGCCACGGAATTGAAATGCAAATCATGCTTCAGTTACGTCAGTGTTCCTACCAGACAAAAAATGTATTGAGCATGAATAAAGATCTGTTACCAGGAGCTTGTGTAAAGTCGCTCAAAAAAAACTATCTTTACAAAAATGTTAAGACAACGTGACGAAACTGACGAAGCATTTTGACAACCCCATCGAGGCAACAGAATGATTGATTCTGAAATTTATCGAATTTCCCCAGCAAAGTTAGTTTTTTGAACGAATAACACCTGTACACATACAAGAATACACACACACACACACACACACACACACTATATACATGTTAATTCATATTGAAGTGCATAATACTTGTATACAGAAAACACCTTTACCGATATTTAAACGGAGTAAATAGACTCCAGACAAGTGAAGGACCAGGTCAAGATAAGAGAAAATGGGTGGAGGAGAGAGAGTTGGGGAGAAGAGGGGTTGGAGGAGAGAGAGTTGGGGAGAGGTAGGGGAGGAGAGGGGTTGGGGGAGAGAGTGATGGAATAGTGGTTAGCAGGAAAGGGTGTTGGGAAGAGGGAAGCGGTGGAGACGAGAGCGATAGGGGGTATTTTCATGGGGAGGAGGGAGGGGAGATAAAGGGAGGGAGAAGAGAGAGAGGGAGTGTGTCAAGGGAGAAGAGGGCAAAAGGGAAGAGCGAGGATTAGAGGGGGTAATGGCAAGAGAGAGGAAGAAAGGGGAAGGAACATAGAGGGGGAGGGAGAGGAAGGGGAGGGAGGGGGAGAAGAGGGGAAGGGAGGGAGAGGGATAGGAAGAGAGGCAGAGGTACAAGAAGGGAGGGGAGGGCCAGGAAGGGAGGGGGAGGGCCAGGAAGGGAGGGGGAGGGACAGGAAGGGGGGACGGGGAGGGACAGGAAGGGGGGACGGGGAGGGACAGGAAGGGGGGACGGGGAGGGACAGGAAGGGGGGAGGGACAGGAAGGGGGGACGGGGAGGGACAGGAAGGGGGGACGGGGAGGGAGGGTTGGGGGAGGGAGAGGATGGGAGGGGGAGGGAAGAAGGAAGGGGGGAGGAAGGGTGGAGAGAGGAAAGAAGGGGGGAGAGGAAGGAAGGGGGGAGAGGAAGGAAGGGGGGAGAGGAAGGAAAGGGGGAGAGGAAGGAAAGGGGAGAGGAAGGAAGGGGGAGTGGGAGGGAGAGGAAGGAAGGGGGAGTGGGAGGGAGAGGAAGGAAGGGGGAGTGGGAGAGAGAGTAAGGAAGGGGGGGAGGAACAGGAAGAAAGAGGGAGGGGAGGGAGAGGAAGAGGGAGGGAGGGGAGGGAGAGGAAGAGGGAGGAAGAGGGAGGGAGAGGAAGGGAGAGGAAGAAGAGTGAGAGGAAGGGGGAAGGAGAGGAAGGGAGAGGGAAGAATAGAGAGGGAAGGAGAAAAGAGGAGATGAATAGGAGAGCAGGGAAAGGAAGGGGGGTAAAGGAAAGGGAGGGAAAGCGGAGTGAGGAAGGATAGGGAGAAAAAGGAGGGAAAGTGAGGGAGGTAATTGCTCCATATCCAATGTCGGGAGGGAGGTACGACATCAACGGAAGGATCAATAATACTATACCACAGATGTGTAACACGACCCCACAACCACCACACAGGTAGGATGGGTCGTGGCTTCACCTGAGAACGACTCCACGACCACCACACAGGAAGGATGGGTCTTGGCTTCACCTGAGATCGACTCCACGACCACCACACAGGGAGGATGGGTCGTGGCTTCACCTGAGATCGACTCCACGACCATCACACAGGAAGTATAGGTCGTGGCTTCACTTGAGAACGACCACACGACTACCACAGACGAAGAATGGGTCGTCGCCTCACCTGGGAACGACTGCACGACCACCACACGGGGAGGATGGGTTCGTGGACTCACCCGAGAACGACTCCACAACCATCACACGCGCGCGGAGAATGGGTCGTTTTTCCACTCAGCAGCAACCTTCCTTACCTTACGTTTCTTGTTTGTGTTTAACCCACGCACTCATGACAGACAGAGTGAGTAGACATATTAAGGGAGTGGAGAATGGAAGAATGGTAATAAGAGTGTGTTATTCAGAGGTGGAAGGGAGGGAGGAGAAAGGACACACTGAGAATATAGAGGGTGGATATCAATGAAACATCAGAGTGAGTGAGTGAGTGAGATGAGACTTGATGGATATAACAATCAATGGCACATGAAGTTTTGCTTTGAATATGGAAGAAACAAGTTACAGAATTAAGTTATATTGTCAAGCAGAGGTTAAAGTTATAGTTCAAGTCGAGACATTTAATCTACAGGTCAGGTCAAGAGATCAAATTACACTATAGGTCAAGTCTGAGGTTAAAGTCATTAGGTCAACTCAAAGGATAAAGCTACCGGGGGTAAAATCAGGGGACAACAAAGAGAACTTTTCCCACACTGATAACTTTATTAATCATGAATTTAATAATAAATAAACAGTCATAAAAGAAGAACAACAGTGACATGGGCAAAATTAGAATGACACCTGCAACAAGTCTGGTAATTGAGTGAAAGTACAGGAGATATACAGAGTAAACACCTCCCTTCCTTCCTTCCTAATCAACCTGTCTTGTGAGCCGTTACTTCCTCAGGGTTGAATAAGTTACTTCAAGAATTTCACTACATTTCCTCCTTCCATCATCCCATACCTTCTTCCGAACCCATTTTCAAATCACTACTGATAACGCGATATCCCTGTTGATGACGTGATACGCAGTTGATAACATATCATCATCCCTTTACTATCTCTCTCCTACCCTCGCCTCGCCTCACCTCCCTCCCTTCCCCTCCCCTCGCCTCGCCTTTCCTCTTCTCCTCGCCTTTCCTCTTCCCCTCGCCTTTCCTCTTCCCCTCGCCTTTCCTCTTCCCCTCGCCTCTCCGCCTCCCCTCGTCTTTCCTTTTCCCTTCGCCTCCCCACGCCTCTCCTCCTCCCTTCGCCGCTCCACCTTCTCTTCCTGGTCGCCATAAACAGAAGAATAGGCCAACAACGCAGCTCTTGTCTATATTGCTCCATCCTTATTCTGCCGTCGACCTAATATTTGAAGAGTTGAGTTGACCTGGTCGGGGAAATTGATTATCTTTAGGGACGAAAGCGGCTGTCTACTCGGGCGTGGGTGGATGTCGTTTATTAGCTTTCTTCATGAGCGTGGTTGGCCGACTTTAATGGCTTTAGGGGCGTGAGTGGCTTTCCTTGCCAGTGTGGGTGGCTTACTTTAATGGTCTAAGAGGGCGTGGGTGGCTTACTTTAATGGTTTTAAGCACGTGGATTGCTTTGATTTTAATGGCTTATAAGGGCGACGGTGTCTGCATTTACTAGCTTTCCTAGAGGGCGTGAGTGGCTTTACTTACTGGCTTTATTCGTGATCGTGGGTGGCTGCCTTTTTTGGCAATATATGTTGGCGTTGGTGGCTGACTGTAATGACCTTTTCCTGTAGTTGGTCGTCTCTGCTTACTTGCTCGTAGGCGTGCGTGGGGTGTACTTACTGGCGTGCCGTGATGGTAAGCGTGGGTAGTGGCCTTTATGACGGGAAGCTATCTATATTTAATTTAGGTTAGGTTAAGTTAGGTTAGGTTAGGTTATTCGACTTTCTGGTTTAAATATTTTTGTTTATAGGCGTGGTTAATACCTTGAAGCGCCTGGTGATGGTTTTCTCCAATCGAGCAATTTTATTAATTTGTGGTTTAGTTTTGAAGTGTAGGATGTCACTTTTATCTTGTTTTGAAAATGATAACTTTTTTGTCGTACTCCCAAATGATTGATCTGATAATGCTAGGATGGATGGTAGAATTGAATCAAACTAATCGATAGGTAACTTGTAAGGTAAGGATTGTGGATGGTTGACTTCAGCATTCAGATGGGTGGCAGCAGGAAGCGTTTGGAGGTTTGATTTGAACACATTAATAGTCATCTTAAGGCACTTGGATGACCAATTTGAAGCACCTGCATGGCTCTCAGTACAGTCTCAGGTGATTGTCTTGACGGCTGAGGGTGAGAGGGTGGGTGTGGGTGAGAGGGTGGGTGTGGGTGAGAGGGTGGGTGTGGATGAGGGTGGGTGTGGGTGAGGGTGGGTGTGGATGAGGGTAGGTGTGGATGAGGGTAGGTGTGGATGAGGGTAGGCGTGGATGAGGGTAGGCGTGGATGAGGGTAGGTGTGGATGAGGGTAGGTGTGGGTGAGGGTTGGTGTGGATGAGGATAGGCGTGGATGAGGGTAGGCGTGGGTGAAGGTAGGCGTGGGTGAAGGTAGGCGTGGATGAGGGTAGGTGTGGATGAGGGTAGGTGTGGGTGAGGGTAGGTGTGGGTGAGGGTAGGTGTGGGTGAGGGTAGGTGTGGCTGAGAGTAGGTGTGGCTGAGGGTAGGTGTGGGTGAGGGTAGGTGTGGGAGAGGGTGGGTGAGGGTAGGTGTGGGTAAGGGTAGGTGGATGAGGGTAGGTGTGGCTGAGGGTAGGTGTGGGTGAGGGTAGGTGTGGGTGAGGGTAGGTGTGGGTGAGGGTAGGTGTGGGTGAGGGTAGGTGTGGCTGACGGTTGGTGTGGGTGAGGGTAGGTGTGGGTGAGGGTAGGTGTGGGTAGGTGTGGGTGAGGGTTGGTGTGGGTGAGGGTTGGTGTGGGTGATAGGTAGGGTGTGGGTAAGAGGGAGTGTGTGGGTGACAGGGAGGATGTGGGTGAGAGGGTGGGTGTGGTTAGGAGGGCGGGTTTGGGTGAGAGGGTGGGTGCCTGTCTGTCTGTCTGTCTGTCTGGGCTCTGAGTCAAGGCTCTGAGCTTCTCGTTTGCTACGGCCAGGGATTATTTTTTATTTTTTTCCTGCATGACCAATGGATCTGGATGGCTGACTTCATGGGTGTGAGTGGCTATCTGGCTGTCTTCCTAGCTTGTCTTCACGATCTTGGACTGTCCCCCTACACAGTCTATACTATATTAAAACAATATACAATGGCATAATACGTGATGATAAACCGATAATTATTTAACACCCTAACCCACCCAGAGGGACGGGTTACGTTAGGCTAAGCGTTAGGTTACTTATTATTCAGGTCCAGTAAGCTAGGGTGTCTAATCTTCGGGTAAAGTAAGCTAGGGTGCCTAATCCTCGGGTAAAGTAAGCTAGGGCGTCTAATCCTCGGGTAAAGTAAGCTAGGGTGTCTAATCCTCAGGTAAAGTAAGTTATGGTGTCTAATCCTCGGGTAAAGTAAGCTAGGGCGTCTAATCCACGGGTAAAGTAAGCTAGGGCGTCTAATCCTCGGGTAAAGTAAGCTAGGGCGTCTAATTCTCGGGTAAACGTCAGTAGTGGGGAAATTTCTTGAATCAATTATAGCAGATAGCATCCGATCGCATCTAGAGAAAAGCAAATTAATCTACGATTCTCAACATGGGTTTACAAAGGGAAAATCTTGTCTAACAAATCTGCTAACGTTTTTTCAGGAAAGTCTTCGACAATGACGAAAATTACGATGTTATTTACTTAGACTTTAGCAAAGCATTTGACAGAGTACCGCATCAGAGGCTTCTGAGAAAAATTAAGGCTCATGGTATCGAGGGGAAAGTTTTAAATTGGATATAATCATGGCTCACCGATAGAACGCAGAGGGTCAGCGTAGATGGTGTTAAATCTGAGTGGGGCTGTGTAACCAGTGGGGTTCCCCAGGGGTCGGTACTAGGCCCACTCTTGTTCATAATCTACATAAACGATCTAGATACTGGGATCAGCAGTGACATAAGCAAGTTTGCGGATGACACCAAAATAGGGCGGCAAATTAATTCAGGGCAGGATGCAAATGCATTACAGGAGAATCTAAAACTGCAGGACTGGTCTGAAAAATGGCAAATGAAATTCAACACCAGCAAGTGCAGCGTACTTAATATTGGAAGAACAAATACTTATAATGTATACAGCCTTAACAACATCAACCTAGAGAAGTCGACTTGTGAAAGAGACCTAGGGGTACTTGTAAGCCCGGACCTACGGCCTAGAAAACAGAGCGTTAATGTTCGAAATAAGGCAAACAGAGTATTGGGTTTTATATCAAGAAGTGTAAGTAACAAGAGTGCAGAGGTCTTATTGCAACTATATCTTGCGCTAGTCAGGCCACACCTCAATTATGCGGTTCAGTTCTGGTGCCCCTATTATAGAATGGATATAAATTCACTAGAGTCGGTGCAGCCAAGAATGACAAAAATGATTCCGGGACTTAGAAACCTTCCATATCAGGATAGGCTAAAGAAACTTAACATGCATTCCCTAGAAAGACGAAGAGTGCGGGGAGATATGATAGAAGTATTTAAGTGGGTGAAAGGAATCAATAAAGGGGATATAGATAAAGTTCTTATAATATCCGAGCAGGATAGGACTCGGAGCAACGGATTCAAGTTGGATAAGTTTAGGTTTAGGAGGGAGATAGGAAGAAACTGGTTCACAAATAGGGTGGTGGACGAGTGGAACAAGCTTAGCAGCTTTGTAGTAAGTGCGGGAACTCTGGAAAGTTTCAAAAGGAGGCTAGATAGATTGATGGATGATAGAGAGTGGTAGTAACTCTCGACAGGAGCTGCCATGCACAGGCCAACCGGCCTATTGCAGACTCCTTATTTTCTTATGTTCTTATGTAAAGTAAGCTAGGGCGTCTAATCCTCGGGTAAAGTAAGCTAGGGCGTCTAATCCTCAGGTAAAGTAAGCTAGGGCGTCTAATCCTCAGGTAAAGTAAGCTAGGGCGTCTAATCCTCAGGTAAAGTAAGCTAGGGCGTCTAATCCTCGGGTAAAGTAAGCTAGGGTGTCTAATCCTCAGGTAAAGTAAGCTAGGGCGTCTAATCTCCAGGTAAAGTAAGCTAGGGTGTCTAATCCTCAGGTAAAGTAAACTAGGGCGTCTAATCCTCAGGTAAAGTAAACTAGGGCGTCTAATCCTCAGGTAAAGTAAGCTAGGGCGTCTAATCCTCAGGTAAAGTAAGCTAGGGCGTCTAATCCTCAGGTAAAGTAAGCTAGGGCGTCTAATCCTCAGGTAAAGTAAACTAGGGCGTCTAATCTCCAGGTAAAGTAAGCTAGGGTGTCTAATCCTCGGGTAAAGTAAACTAGGGTGTCTAATCCTCAGGTAAAGTAAACTAGGGCGTCTAATCCTCAGGTAAGGTAAGCTAGGGCGTCTAATCCTCAGGTAAAGTAAGCTAGGGCGTCTAATCCTCGGGTAAAGTAAGCTAGGGCGTCTAATCCTCAGGTATAGTAAACTAGGGCGTCTAATCCTCAGGTAAAGTAAGCTAGGGTGTCTAATCCTCAGGTAAAGTAAGCTAGGGCGTCTAATCCTCAGGTAAAGTAAGCTAGGGCGTCTAATCCTCGGGTAAAGTAAGCTAGGGTGTCTAATCCTCAGGTAAAGTAAACTAGGGCGTCTAATCCTCGGGTAAAGTAAGCTAGGGCGTCTAATCCTCAGGTAAAGTAAACTAGGGCGTCTAATCCTCGGGTAAAGTAAGCTAGGGCGTCTAATCCTCAGGTAAAGTAAGCTAGGGCGTCTAATCCTCAGGTAGAGTAAACTAGGGCGTCTAATCCTCGGGTAAAGTAAGCTAGGGTGTCTAATCCTCAGGTAAAGTAAACTAGGGCGTCTAATCCTCGGGTAAAGTAAGCTAGGGTGTCTAATCCTCAGGTAAAGTAAACTAGGGCGTCTAATCCTCGGGTAAAGTAAGCTAGGGTGTCTAATATTCAGGTAAAGTAAGCTAGGGTGTCTAATATTCAGGTAAGGTAAGCTAGGGCGTCTAATCCTCGGGTAAAGTAAGCTAGGGCGTCTAATATTCAGGTAAGGTAAGCTAGGGCGTCTAATCCTCGGGTAAAGTAAGCTAGGGTGTCTAATATTCAGGTAAAGTAAGCTAGGGTGTCTAATATTCAGGTAAGGTAAGCTAGGGCGTCTAATCCTCGGGTAAAGTAAGCTAGGGCGTCTAATATTCAGGTAAGGTAAGCTAGGGCGTCTAATCCTCGGGTAAGGTAAGCTAGGGTGTCTAATATTCAGGTAAAGTAAGCTAGGGTGTCTAATATTCAGGTAAAGTAAGCTAAGGTGTCTAATCCTCAGGTAAAGTAAGCTAGGGTGTCTAATCCTCGGGTGATCCATTACCTTCACAAATATAAGCGATAACCAGTAGTTGGTCACTTGTTATATCCTGCTATAGTGGAAAGAATATATAAGGTACACATTCCTTAAGGCGAGC
>CAUDMG010000774.1:1080000-1232500 GCA_958450375.1 Homarus gammarus | reverse complement strand
CATTATCCCACACTACCAGCGAGCGACGGCAGGTTATGTGCACCCAGGCAAGTGTGGCGACGAAACAACACACGCCAAGGCAAAAGAACAGCAGCAGTAAACTAGTTCTCGCCTTGTTATTGTCTGTACGAGTGTCATTTCTGCCGCACCTGAGCTGCCTCGCCTCTGCCACTCCCACGATCAATACACACACCTGCCTCGTTTGCATACCAACATCTCCACGGATCTCCAGACTTCAAGAATAAGACTTTTTGCGTCTGTTTTTTTATTCGTATTAAGGTTTTTTCTTACACATAAATCCGTCACTTATAAATATATCCTCGTGGTTTTATAGCACCTATTTGAAATTTGGTAAGTTGAATTGGAAACTTAAGAAAAAATATATTCAAATAATTTACTTCAGAACGCTTGAAATCTTATTTATTTTCCACACAAAGACAAACTAATGAATAAGGATTATGTTTCCATTTATACTTTCACATTCACACAAAAAATACATCCACATTCACCTGTGCACCATCACTACAGAAGCCAACACTCGATCAACCTACTATCATCCTTATCCATCATCCCATCACCTATATCCAACACTGACTCATCTTACCCATAAATCATTGCTGTTCCTCCCCACAACCTAACCCCACAGCACACACATTTTATCAGATGGGTTTTCACATCCCTATATTCCTACAATGTTATTCTCTTGCTCCTATTTCTTTGCCTGCCTCTTACATGGAAAAATAGAATATCACATTGAGGGAGAATTAGTACTCCCTAACGCTGAGCTTTTACAAACGTTCCTCACTTTACTGTTGTCCATTCACGAGGCTGTTAAGAGCGCTTGGAACTCTACCACCACCTCGTCACTCTCTACTACTCAACCACCTCGCTTCTGCAACTGTTATGCTTACTGAATTTCGGCCCTCGACGCCAACACACACACACACACAGAAGCACACACACACACGCACGCACGCACGCGAGAGCCCTCAGCCCTCAATTCCTCCCTACCAGGATTTATCAACTTTCTCTCAGCAACAGTACTGTACAGTGTATGTAAAAATTGATGATAAACCCACAATTAATATACAAATTTGGCAATTCCAACTCGAAAAAATGTAAATAAATGATGAACAGCGAAAATTCCTGACAAGTGAGCGCTCAGAGTGTTGACCTCACCAGCCAGGTCCATGACGAAGACCACCAACAACACCGTCTACGAAATTAAAACTCCCAATTACACCAGGTGGGAAATGAGAATTCCCAGTAATACCAGGTGAGAAACAAGAACTCTCTCCAACACCGTGTGAGCTGAGAAGACCTACCAGGGCCACGTGATGAGTGGGAAATCTGTGCACGTTGTGACCAGACAGAGGGAATGCAATATATGGAACCTTGCTCTACCATGGGAGGGATCTTCTCGGCGCCGCTTAACAACTCCTAAGATAGTTTAGAAGACCGGTTTCTATATAACTACTGAGAAAACTTACTACATACATAGTTAACTTCAATATTCACTCCATCTTTCTTCTTTTTGTACTGAAAGCTTTTGGCCCACTCCAAAATGTCACCAAATGTAACGTTTCATCACCTCTGTTTTATGTATATTTTCAGAGTTTTGGCTGCCATGTTCTCTTTCTCTCCCTTTCAGTTTTCCACCATTCCAACTAACCTTCCCCTTCTTCTTCCCCACACAGTACTAATCCTCTAAGTCTTCCTCTACGACACGTAACAATGTAGAGGATATATGTGTTGGTTATATTTTCACAGTGGCCACACATCACAAAAGTCGTATTTCTGAATTTGTGAAGAGTTACTGTGATTAATAAAAAAGCCTTTGTTCAATAAATCTCCAGAGGTTTCAAAACCCTCCCTCCACAGACCTTGAGGAGGACCTTCGGGTGTACCTCTCCTGTAACCTAATGCTCGTCCTTCTCCTCTTCGTAATCCTCTTCTTTCTTCTCCTCTTCTTCCTCCTCCTCTTGCACTTCCAACTCATCCTCCACCCCTGCTCCGCCTTCAACTCATACTCCTCATCCACTACCTTCTCCACCATCTCTTTTCCTTCTTCCTCCTCCTCGACACTACTACCACGATATATATATATAACTCACCTCCAGACAACTATATTCACCCAGAAAATATCAGTACTCGGAGGGCCACATATCAGCGTCACATGTGGTTACTTGTATATGTTTCAACCTTTATTACAGCGCTATACCCGCGATACTCAGGTTAAGATGAACATGGAATATATTCTTGGTAATATAGAGGATTTTGGGGGGTTTAATTTCGGCTCGTTCACGCTACGTACTGCCGGTGCTGTTTCTGGCTGTTAATCGATGTACTTCACAGGGTACTTTTCACTGGTGTATGTCAGGTTTTACAATAGTTCTCGTGTGCTGTATCAGACTTAAAGGTTACAGTTTTAGAATACACATTGATACAGTTTTTTTTTTCAAAACACGAAATATCTGTCTTATGAGTATCTTATTACATATCGTCTAAAATATTTTTGTTTATAAAGGTAAACACTCCATAAATATTCCCATAAACAGAATTTTCTCAAATATTTCCCTAAAGTCTATGTAGTAGGTAATTTAATGACCTATTCCAATTTGAGTTTATTTTGTCATTATAAACCCATTGAGTACGACCATCCTATCTGTGCCGCCCATGTGCAGAGTTGTACCTAGAGACTCGTGACAGTCATCTCTGCCTGTCCCCATCGCCATTCGTCCGTCGCCATAGGACTTTTGGGGGGTATAAGGGGTTTTGATGATGATGAGATGTATGATGAGCTGGGTGATGTCTGTGCATGAGTTGATTTACGTGGCGAGGCAGGAACGCAGGCTGCAACCACACATCTTGGCTCTCCCTTTTCCTGATCCAATGGTTCAAGTGTTGCAACGACTGGGGAGAGGGAGAGTTGCAATAGACTGCCGATAGCCCAGTTTGTTGGGTTTAGCCTAAGTAGCCTGTCCATCAGACAGTGCCTTCGTCTGCCGGTGTAATCGTTGGGTTTCTATGGTGGTCACCTCTTCTGCCTACACCGCCGTGGGTTTTTGTTGGACCCCTGTAAGCATGTCTGCTTGATGCGGGGCTTCACCGCAGATTTTTCATTCGGTGTTTACTCCCGTAGCCTTATACCTGCCAAGGTTAGTCCGCAAGGCAGCAGGGCGGTGGTTGGTAAGCGCCAGGACATGTCCACATGTCAGTGGGCCTATGCACCGTTCCCCTGGGGCCCACTGCTACTCCGAGATCCCCTGCTGATCTAGCCTGGGCCCACGAGGCACCCAGTTGCCGTGTGTGGCCACGAGGAGGCACAGCAGTAGTCTTGATGGTGAGGAGGCTGCGTACTGGCAAAGGAAGACTTATGCATGTTGCTTCCCTGTTTGCCACGAGGGCTAGCCAGCGGCGGCAGCTGAAAGCGTGAGGGAGCAAGCAGTGCTTGCACCTTTACACTAACATAATGCTGCCACACTAGAGGCATTTCACCACCGTGTGTGTGGCTGCACGCACGCGCGCACACGCACGCACGCACACACACACACACACACACACACCTGAGAAGGCTACAACTAAAGTAAAAACAAGAAACTTAGGCATGGCGAATCATATGAGAAGGTGGAAAATTTTATATTTATCTTTTTAATTTGGAAATAATATTACTTTTCTTTTTTATAAGGACTTGATATTATATTTCTTATCTTATCTGGAAGAAATACTATAATATTTGTTTTAATTTGGAGATAATATAGTATTACCTTATAAGTCTGGAGTGGATATTAACATCATAATCTGGAGTGAATTATCTTTATCTTTAAACATGGGGTCAATGTAAAGTTCTTTATGTAATGTGAAGAAACTAACACCTTTGTTTTTGTTTTTTGGAGTAAACTTTATATTTTTAATCTGAAGTGTATATTATTTCCTACTCTCGGGTGAATATTATCATTCTAATCTGGAATACCTATTACATTCTGTAACCTGGACTGAATATTATCGTATCATTCTGATGTGAAGTGAATATTATTTCTTCTTTAAATGTGGAATGACAAATATTCTAATTATTTAATCTACAGTGGATGTTACCGTTCTTTTTACGTCCATTTCATATCAAGAAGAAATATAATCTCTTTTGTCTTCTCTTTTTATTCTTCTAGTTTTCAGAATGTTAACACCGAGGAGCCAATGTCGCCCGCAGCTTCTAATTACTCGAAACATATTTTAGTAAGAATGCGAGATATTTAATTAAGAATTGAAACCAAAACGTGCACGTCCACCATCCAATAACGGAGAAAGGGAGGGGAGAGGAGATGAGAGGGAAAAGGAGAGGGGGAGAGAGGGGAAAGAGGAGAGGGAAGAGTAAAAAAAGGGAGAGAGGAAAGGGGGACGAAATAGGAGGGGAGGAGATGAGAGGGAGATGATGAGAGGGGAGGAGATGGGAGGGGAAAGAAATGGAGAGATGAGGGGGTAGGAGATGAGAGGGGAAAGAGATAAGAGGGGAAAGAGATGGGAGGGAAGGAGATGAGAGGGGAGAAGATGAGAGGGAAGAGTTGAAAGGGGAAGAGATGAGAGGGAGGAGATGAGAGGGAGGGCATGAGCAGGAGAGGTGAGAGGGAGAGATGGCAGGAGGAGAGCAAAGGGGGAGAGCAGAAGAGGAAGAGCAGAGGGGGGGGAGAGGAGATGGGGGTGATAAGAGGAGGTGAGGGTGGATAAGAGGGGAGAGATGAGAAGGGAGGGAGAAAAGATAGGGGAAAATAAGAGAGGTAGACGAGGTGAGAAGGTACGAGAAGGGAGAGATAAGACAAGGGAAACAAAAGGGAGGTGAGAGAGAAGGGAAAGGGGAAAGGGAGATGGTTGGAGAGGGGAGACGAGGGGGAGAAAGAGGAAGGATTGAGAGAGTGAGGATATACTGTAGTGATGCAATGGCAAGGGAGGGAGACCAAAGGAGGAAGCGAGGAAGAGGAGGAGAGGGAAAAGAAAAAGAAGAAATAGAGGAGAAGCAGGATATCAGAAGAAGGGAGGAAGGAAGGAGGTAAGGAAATGAGGGAAATAAAGTAAGAGAAAGAAGGAAAAGGAAGGAAGTAAAGAGAGGAGGAAAAGGAAGGAAGGAAGGAGATATGATGCAAAGGAAAGAGGAGGGATGGAGATGAGGTAAGAAGAGAGGAGAGGAATGAAGAGGAGGGAGGGAGGGAGAGTGGGAGGGAGAGGGGGAAGGAGATGGAAGAGAGGGGGAGGGAGGGATAGGACGGGGGTAAAGGGGGAGGGAGAGACAGGGGGAGGGAGAGATGGGGGGAGGGAGAGATGGGGGGAGAGAGAGAGAGAGAGAGAGAGAGAGAGAGAGAGAGAGAGACAAGGTGGTCGGGGTATTGGCAATCACCCACTTCAACTCCTCCTCCTCCCCCTCCTCCCCGGTGACTTATCACATTGACTTGAAGAAAATTCAATTATTTGTTGGTTTATTAGTGTTAATGGCGCCGGCGAGGAGTTAGACGGAAGCTCAAGTGTCAGAAGTTAGTTGTCTGGGAGGCTCTAATGATCGAAGTTAAGGCAATCGCACGGGCCCGTGCCACTAGGTAAGACGTGCCACTCCTCCGGGTCACACCCCCGGCAGCGCCGCTCAAGGGAACGGCTGCAAAATGACGAATGGGTAAGCGAGTGTTTCTGTGAGCGAGTTTTGGGATTTATTTTTCACTCATGCGTGCATGCGTGGGTGTGTGCGTGAGGTGGGGTGTTGTACGCACGCACCTGCGGCTGTAGTCGTCTTAATAATAGCTTACTAAGACAACCCTTCACGAACACTCACCAGCATTGCCTGATAAAACTGCCCAGAATAACTTAAAAATCCATCTACATAAAATATTCTTTACTTATGTAAAAAAATATTGCATCGATGATCATGTTTTGAACTTTTGTCTTAAGTCCCCTGCCCCGCCCCCACGCCCGTGAAATAAAAAAAATGTACTGGTTATCTAATAGACGATATTCTACCTATTAATAAAAAAGGGAAATACATCAGTTGTATTATTTTTTTTAAACTTTACCTACAAATCACTCCCCTTCCCCCTCCTCCGAAAAAAGAAAGAAAATATATTGGTTTTATTACTGACGATACTTTCATTTTAAACCAAATATTCGTATAATATATATATATATATATATATATATATATATTTCATTTTTAGTCCATTTAACACGCGGACTTTGAACATATAATCAACGACCTCACCAGCAAGGAATCGAACCCTCGACCTACTGGGTGTGACTAGGGAACGCTTACCGGCTAGGCCACAAGGACACTAAAAGCAGTTCTAGACTCTGTTATATTTCACACAAAGCCTGTTCATCGAGCTGATGGCGCCGTGAACCTCATTGGGAAACTGCCCGTGCCTCGTATGTGGTGTCAGTAGCATTTTACCGAATCCAGCTGGTATGAAACGCGAGGTACATATATATACTTCATTTTTAGTCCATTTAACACGCGGACTTTGAACATATAATCAACGACCTCACCAGCAAGGAATCGAACCCTCGACCTACTGGGTGTGACTAGGGAACGCTTACCGGCTAGGCCACAAGGACACTAAAAGCAGTTCTAGACTCTGTTATATTTCACACAAAGCCTGTTCATCGAGCTGATGGCGCCGTGAACCTCATTGGGAAACTGCCCGTGCCTCGTATGTGGTGTCAGTAGCATTTTACCGAATCCAGCTGGTATGAAACGCGAGGTACATATATATACTTCATTTTTAGTCCATTTAACACGCGGACTTTGAACATATAATCAACGACCTCACCAGCAAGGAATCGAACCCTCGACCTACTGGGTGTGACTAGGGAACGCTTACCGGCTAGGCCACAAGGACACTAAAAGCAGTTCTAGACTCTGTTATATTTCACACAAAGCCTGTTCATCGAGCTGATGGCGCCGTGAAGGTCCGTGTGATTTCATAGATATATTATATATATATATATATATATATAAATATATACTATATATATATCTGTATATATATATATATATATATATATATATATATATACAGTGGTCCCTCTATTAAAGAGGTTCAATTTACGAGATTTCAGTTCACAAATTACCCCCCATAAGGATTTTCAGTTCCATTGACGAGTACAACCTCATGACTCATAAGTTATGAGAAACAGCTTTGTTGTGTGCATCAGCTGATCAGCTAGTACACCAATACAGTAATTGGTTCTATGTTTACATTCGTTTTCAGTGGAGTAAATATCAAGAAAGTTGTGTTCCTGAATTTTTTTTCCATTTTTTATATTAAAATTATTGGTCATTCTGAATTTTCTTTAACATATTGATAATATATACAGTACAGGGAACAGTTTTTGTGTGCCCATCAGCTGATCAAATCACCCACCAACGCTTCTCAGTTTAGCTTTGTTTACAGTGGAGTGAACATTGAGTTGTTGGTCTCTTGAATATTTTTGCATTTTTACCTTAAAATTATTGATCATTCTGAAATTTAGTTAACACAGTGATTATATACAGTGAAGAAATTATTAAGAAATACGAAGAAGGCATTAGAACCAATGCACTCTGTAAAGAATATGGCATCATCATCGACTGCCTCTACAATCAGCTGTTCGCTATGTAAACAAAGCTGCCGGTAATACAACATACACACCTCAAAGTAAGTTAAAATACAGTATTCTATTGTTTTTTATTTATTACTGTACAATACTGTATTTAGTTTATAATTAATGTTTTGTTATTTCTATTACCAGTATACAGTGCTATATATATACTTTTTTCAGTGAGTTAGAACCAATTACCCAATATCCCATTGAAATAATAATTCAGTTAACTAAATTTTCAGTTAACGACTGACTCTGTGGAATCAATTGTGCTCGTTAATCAAGGGATCAGAGAAAGAGAGAGAGCTATATATATATATATATATATATATATATATATATATATATATATATATAGTATATATATATATATATATATATATATATATATATATATATCATCAACAGCTTGATAACAGTAAATTAACGCAAGGAGATATCTTGTTGACCCTTGAACTTCGATGACCTGTTCTCTCGAGACTCATGACATTTTCTGTAGGCGGTCAATTCATCGAACTCAAAAGGTGAATAAACAAAGATCTCTAAAAATATTTAACGATAATTCACGCTCGCGTCCACGATATTTAAACGGGTCAATGAAGGGAGTCATCAATCTGGCTTCCTTCGTGATTACCTTTCCTGGTTAGCATACGAGGTGTTTTTCTCGACGAAACCTTTCAAGTTTTTATAGAAAAAAGTAGATAAAACACGTGGAGGAAATTTATTGCGTGTATAAGGCTGTCTCCTTTATCATATTCTGCACAACAAGCTCTTTTGCCTCCCTGTATTAAAACAGGGGACTGCATACACCTGAAGTATATAAAAAAACTGTTTAATATCTTCGCTTCTTTATGCATCGTTCGATCAATCTCCCCGAAAAAGAAAAACTGTGTGTGAACGCCATGATTCTTTCACTCCACTTCCTCATCATCCAAGGTCTTGTTGACATTATTATTTTGTCTTTCTTTGCCACATCATTAGTTCTCCGCCTACAACCTCTTCTCTCCCATTTCTCCCTCCTTTCCTCCGAAGGTTGTCAACACATCCCCAGGGCACCGGCCTAGCACACGGCGCCCCTAACGATAAACATAATCAACATTAAGCTGACAGACACTCTACGGCCACCGCTGGAGGGTTTTGTTGAGACAAGAGAGAGGAGAACTGCAGTGGAGGGGGAGAGGGGGGGGGGGAGATTACAGGCTACTAATAGACTTTTGGGGCACCATTGGCGGGTCATTAAATCTAATGGGAGCTTGTTGTGACGCTCTGGATGACCGCTGGGACACAAAATTCTGCAAAATCGCAGGGAGGAAATGAGAAGAGGTAGAATGCTGCGAAGATGTTGGATGGGCGGACGTTGAGGAAACTGGGAGATAAATTACTGAGAAGAATTTGAAAGACCAATGCAAATTCGCAAACATTCACTCGGAAGCTACTCACACTGTTATTACGTCACTGAATGATGCACGGAGGGAAGCCCCTGGAAAGTCTCCGAGTGCTGTCGGGATCCCTCTTGAACAACGAGAAACTTCTTGGGAGCACAACCGAGGAGTTGCTGGAAGATTGCAAGGAGGCAGCTAAGGGGTTGGGGGTAGCGATCCTTCCGGGGATATATTTGTAAATAGGATATTCGATACAACTGGAATTCCAGACCGAGGGAAGGCTAGAGGCCCTAGACGGGAATTATACCGCTAATGGATCCTGTGGGAACCATATTGGAAATTGGAGCCATTTGGAATAGAGGGAGGATTGGTGACCTATGGGTATCGTGACGCCAATGGATGCTTATAGATTTTAATCGAAATGAAATCCCATGAAAGCAGTAAAACGTAATAGGAGCTTACCGCGGTTGTAATCAGAATGTGGAATTTTCAAATCATATATGAGGGTCGTGTATCGTAACTGATATGTAAGAGACGCTTTTAAGAGTAACGTGTGAAAAGTGATGAATCTCTTTAAGTTGAGATTTAGAGTACAGTACAGTAGATAGGGAATACTTAAAAGAGTTGAAAGCTATTGATGAAATGGCAACCTTATATGCTGTACCGACAATCCTGGTAAATAGGATTTATAAAGATAATTGGCGAGTAAATAGGGAAGGTTTATAGATATCCAAGTCGAATTAAGGATCTACTTATATAAAGCAAAATTAAGACGCGTTGATATTCCAACGAAGACGAGCTTTTCAGAGGTCATGTACGCGACGATTATTCCAGAAAATACTACTCAGTTAACAACGTCATGGGGACTGTAGTGGAGGCGGGAGCCTCTTATAATTTTAGACACAAATCTGATTTCACTAATATTGGAATTAGAATCGAAATATTGCAATAGTTATGTACCTTTCCGAACCCTAAAATGGCGGGAATTTATAAAAGAAAAATATATTGAAAAGTACTTCTCAAATTAGAAATAACGTTTTACAAGGACATCACTCAAAAATTATATAAATATAATATAAATATTCCTTTTAAATTTTACTTGTGTTGGAGCTTTTAGTATAATATGAGGAAGGAATCTTTAAGACCTACGGTGAAAGAGTAGCTCTAAGAATTACATTAAGGAGGAGTGAGGTCTTAACACTGAAAGAAATATTATGTTGACGGGAGGCGGCTATGGCTGTCAGGTTGTGTGGTAGAACCCAGTCAAGCGTGGCGGTGGTGACGGTGTTATTGTATTGGTGATAAAGCGGTACAGTGGGGGGGGGGGGGGGGCAGTCCTGTGTGGAGGTGCTTGTATGATGATGGTGTGGTAAGGGGGCAAGAGTTGGTGCGGTAGTAGTGTTGTGGTGATGTTGTGGGGGTGGTGGTATGGTGTAGGTGTGGTGTTGCGGTAGTGGTATTATGGTGGTGATGATGATAGTGCAGGAATTGTAACGGTATGATGGTGGCAGTGTTGTGGCTAAGAAGTAGTGCTGGTGTGGCGGTAGTGGTAATGATGGAGTGGTGGTGGTGGTGGTGGTAGTAGTGATAGTGATGGAGAAGTGGTGGTGATAGTGATGGAGTGGTGGTGGTGGTAGTGATAGTGGTGGAGTGGTGGTGGTGATAGTGATGGAGAAGTGGTGGTGATAGTGATGGAGTGGTGGTGGTGGTAGTGATAGTGGTGGAGTGGTGGTGGTGATGTAACGAGGAGATTTGAGGAGTGCTGATCGGAGAGGAGAGATGGTAGTAGTCAAGGTGTGGTAGTGGTGGTAGTGGTCAAGGTGTGGTAGTGGTGGTAGGTGTGGTAGTGGTGGTAGTGGTAGGTGTAGTAGTGGTGGTAGTGGTAGGTGTAGTAGTGGTGGTAGTGGTAGGTGTAGTAGTGGTGGTAGTGGTAGGTGTAGTAGTGGTGGTAGTGGTAGGTGTAGTGGTAGGTGTAGTGGTGGTAGGTGTAGTGGTAGGTGTAGTAGTGGTGGTAGTGGTAGGTGTAGTGGTAGGTGTAGTGGTGGTAGGTGTAGTGGTAGGTGTAGTAGTGGTGGTAGTGGTAGGTGTAGTAGTGGCGGTAGTGGTAGGTGTAGTAGTGGCGGTAGTGGTAGTGGTAGTAGTGGTAGGTGTAGTAGTGGTGGTAGTGGTAGGTGTGGTAGCGGTAGGTGTGGTAGTGGTAGGTGTGGTAGTGGTAGTGGTAGGTGTAGTAGTGGTGGTAGTGGTAGGTGTAGTAGTGGTGGTAGTGGTAGGTGTAGTAGTGGCGGTAGTGGTAGGTGTGGTAGTGGTAGGTGTAGTAGTGGTAGGTGTGGTAGTGGTAGGTGTAGTAGTGGCGGTAGTGGTAGGTGTAGTAGTGGCGGTAGTGGTAGGTGTAGTAGTGGTAGTAGTGGTAGGTGTGGTAGTGGTAGGTGTGGTAGTGGTAGGTGTAGTAGTGGTAGTAGTGGTAGGTGTAGTAGTGGCGGTAGTGGTAGGTGTAGTAGTGGCGGTAGTGGTAGGTGTAGTAGTGGTAGTAGTGGTAGGTGTAGTAGTGGTAGTAGTGGTAGGTGTAGTAGTGGTGGTAGTGGTAGGTGTAGTAGTGGTGGTAGTGGTAGGTGTAGTAGTAGTGGCGGTAGTGGCAGGTGTCGGAGGCGGACGTAACTATCGCCCAAGGTACGAAACACTATGCCGGGTAACAGTCATTGCTGCGTCTGTGTTAGCCAGTACCAAAATTGCACTAGCTGTGATTGTGCGAGAAACAACCGACCATGTGTGGATTGCAGAAAGGGAAACAATTGTCGGCACCCACTTCGCAGGGAGCCGACACAGGAGGCCACAGTGGATATCGCCGGGACCCAACCGCCCGATGATACCCTAAATGATAGCAGTGAGTCTACTCAACCTGAAAATGTAGTACTAATAAACGCTGCTCCAATAGTAGCATATGTCCACGAGGTGAATGAGAGACAGCCACCACAGTGGAATGGCATGTCGATGGAAAATGCGGACATATGGGTTAAAGAAACTTACTCAGAAATTGTCAGGTGGTCGCCAGCTGACCTATTTGAACCACCCAAGTGTGCGGCCACCAAAGAAATGATTCGGAATATGATTCGCCTCATAACTGAGTACACCCAGGACTGCTTCCTTGCCCCTTTAGCTCTTCAAATACCGGCAATAATACCACATCTATTCTATCAGAGGACACACACAAAGAGTAAGCACAAAGAAAATGCGGCAGCAATGAAGAGACGATTGACAATGTGGCAGAAAGGGGCCCTTGATGATCTCCTATGTGAAGCAAAAACACTGCAGGAGAGACTAAAATTAATAGGAGACCGTAAGCAAAACACCGATGACGTTGCAAGAAAGTTTGGAAACAAAATGCGTGTGGAAAAAGTGTCTTTGGCGGCAAGATCTCTCACAGAGGAATCCTCCGATGGGGTTCTGCCAATAAACAGAGAGACATTAAAACAACTGAAAGAAAAACATCTCCCTGCAAGTGAAGACGATGGCATCAGGTTCCAGGGTGATTATATCCCACCAAATGCTGTCCTGTTCGAGAAAATAACAGGAGGGATGGTGTGGAAAAAGGCACTGAAGACTCGAGGAGGTGCCGGCCCTTCAGATCTGGATACAAACAGTTGGAGAGTCATCCTCAGCACCAACAAGTTTGGCCCCGTAGCTAGTGATCTCTGCATTGCCATTGCCGTCCTTGCAAGAAAGTTGGCATCCTGTTGCTGCCAACACCTCCATACTCTGACGGCCTGCCGCCTCATTCCCCTGGATAAGAATCCAGGATGTAGGCCTATAGGGGTGGGGGAAGTGCTAAGTCGGATCATCGGAAAATGCATAATGGAGGTGGTAAAGGATGATGTCAGGGCAGCAGCAGGGAACCTGCGAGTTTGTGCTGGCCACCAGGCTGGAGGGGAAGCTGCCATTCACGCCATGAGAACGATATTTGAGCAGCGTGATTGTGAGGCCGTTCTCCTGGTGGACGCTTCAAACACATCCAACATACTTAACCGCAAGGTCGCACTGCATAAAATGAAGATCAAGTTTCCAAGCTTTGCAATGGATGTTGAAAACTCGTATAGGAACCCATCAGACCTCTATATAGTAAACAACAAGGCTCTAAGAGGTGATACCATCATACAGTCACCTGAGGGAACAACGCAGGGGGACCCTGTTGTAATGGCAATGTACGCAATAGGCCTATCCGTTGCTCCAACACGCAATAAAATTTTAAATAACTAAGGTCAAGCAAGTGGCGTATGCTGATGACCTTACAGGAGCAGGAAAAGTGGTGGACATCAAAAAGTGGTGGGATCTGGTAACATCACGAGGCCCACAAATAGGGTACCACCCAAACGCCAGCAAGTCCTTCCCCATTGTGAAGCCAGAACATTATGAACGGGCAATGGAGGTGTTCGGTGGAAGTGAGGTCAAGATAACAAAGGGTGGCCAAAGACTCCTAGGCGCAGTAATCGGCACGACGGACTTCAAGACAGAGTACGTAACGGGAAAGGTGAATGAGTGGGTTAGGGAAATTCAAGCTCTGTCTGAGATTGCCAACACAGAGCCACATGCGGCCTTTGCTGCATTCACCCATGGAGTCAAGTATCGTTGGAACTACCTGATGCGCACTATCCCTGATATCGGACCCCTCCTCCACCCTCTGGAAGAAGCTATCAGCGTCAATTTCATTCCCAAATTAGTGAAACACCCTCACATAACCCCACCAGAAAGATCACTCCTTGCACTACCACCGAGACTGGGAGGAATGGGATTGACCAATCCAGAGGAGATTTCTGCCACCGAACATCAAAACTCAGTTAAGCTCACGGCAGCCCTCACGGACCACATAATAGCTCAGAATGCAACAGGGGAGGTGATACCAGTGAAGTAAACAAGATTAGAAGGTCCATTACGACAGAACGACAGCACGGCCAAAGTGATAAGTTGCAGCAACTGTTGCTGCAAGTACCAGAAAATTTGAAAAAAAAAGTAGCCATAGCGCAGGAGGTGGGCGCCTCGAACTGGTTAACAGATGCCAATGCTCTAAGGAACGGTAGGCCAGTAGAAGGTTTGCCCTCCCAGCGTGTGTGGCTCTTCCTATGACGTTGATCACGCCATGGTTTCCAAGAAAGGGGGCTTCATATGCATGAGGAATGACGAAGTAAGGGATATCACAGCAAATATGTTGAAGGAAATCTACCGTGATGTCAGGGAAGAACCGACCCTCCTTCCATTGGACGGTGAGATTTTCCAACATACGACTTCAAGCACATCCAACGAAGCCCGTGTTGACGTCACTGCTCGAAGTTTCTAGACGCAGGGACAGCGAGCCTTCTTCGACATCAGGATTTTTGATCCCATGGTGGCATGTCACCGTAATTTAGCTCTCGATGCTCCACACAGGAGGAACGAGAACGACAAGATAAGGGCATATGGGGAGAGAATTCAGAACGTTGATCAAGGCAGCTTCACTCCTCTAGTGTTCACAACCTGTGGTGGGATGGGACCAAGTTCACGATGCTTCTACGCCAGACTCGCGGAGGTGATCTCCGAACAGAAGCAGCAGCCCAGAAGTTATGTTACAGCCTGGATGAGATGTCGACTGCCCTTCTCTCTCCTTTGGTCGGCTTTGCTCTGCCTTAGGGGAACGAGAGCATCGGCCCCAAAGTCGACAACAGTTGCAGATATTGACTATGAGGCTAAAGTCACTGAATGCCGCATAGATCTGCGGCTAAACTGACTCAACACAGCTATGATAGCTACTTATGTATTAGGATATTTAATAATAATTGTAATAATATGGTGGCAAAGGTATGGCTATTGGGGGGAGGCTGGAGGCCAATTTAATATATAAAAAAAAAGTGTGGTAATGGTAGGTGTAGTAGTGGTGACAGTGGTAGGTGTAGTACTGGTGGTAGCGGTAGGTGTAATAGTGGCGGTATTGGCAGGTGTAGTAGACCCGTTCACAAACTCGATAAATCTCAATATGATAATGTACAATGTGTCGAATCTTGCGGGAATGCAAAGCTGTGTTGAGGGATAAAGCGGGAGATGAAGGGTGAGGGGAAGGACGTGGTGTGAGAGACAGGGTGAGAGAGGGGACGAGGAGAGGGAAGGGGGGAAGGGGGAAAAAGATAGGTAGGGAGGGAGAAAAGGGGAGGGATGAGGGAATGAGGTGAGAGAGAAAAGTATAAGGTGAGAGAAGAGGGAATGTGGTGAAGGAGGGGAAAATGGGGGAGGGGGGGGGATGAGGAGAAAAGAGGTGTGGTGTTGGGAAATATAAGAGAAAGGATGATTAGGAATTATGAGGGGAAGTGAGGTGCTGTGAGGGGAAGTGAGGTGCTGTGAGGGGAAGTGAGGTGCTGTGAGGGGAATTGAGGTGCTGTGAGGGGAAGTGAGGTGCTGTGAGGGGAAGTGAGGTGCTGTGAGGGGAAGTGAGGTGCTGTGAGGGGAAGTGAGGTGCTGTGAGGGGAAGTGAGGTGCTGTGAGGGGAAGTGAGGTGCTGTAAGGGGAAGTGAGGTGCTGTGAGGGGAAGTGAGGTGCTGTGAGGGGAAGTGAGGTGCTGTGAGGGGAAGTGAGGTGCTGTGAGGGGAAGTGAGGTGCTGTGAGGGGAAGTGAGGTGCTGTGAGGGGAAGTGAGGTGCTGTGAGGGGAAGTGAGGTGCTGTGAGGGGAAGTGAGGTGCTGTGAGGGGAAGTGAGGTGCTGTGAGGGGAAGTGAGGTGCTGTGAGGGGAAGTGAGGTGCTGTGAGGGGAAGTGAGGTACTGTGAGGGGAAGTGAGGTGCTGTGAGGGGAAGTGAGGTGCTGTGAGGGGAAGTGAGGTACTGTGAGGGGAAGTGAGGTACTGTGAGGGGAAGTGAGGTACTGTGAGGGGAAGTGAGGTGCTGTGAGGGGAAGTGAGGTGCTGTGAGGGGAAGTGAGGTACTGTGAGGGGAAGTGAGGCACTGTGAGGGGAAAGTGAAGGATGATAAGGGGGCATGAGAGACTGTTGAGAGATAAAATCTTATTAGAGGGGAAGTGAGGGATGGTGAGGGGAGATGAGAGATAGCTTATTCGAAGTGAGGAATAGTGAGGGGAGGTGAGAGACGACGAGGAGATGTAAGGGATTGTTATGAGATGTGAGAGAAGGTGAGGGAATGTTTGGGGGGGAATTGATGGATGATGAGGGACTGTGGGGAATGGTGAGGGGGAGATGATGAAAGATCTCTCTCTCTCATCACGTACAACACACCAATGAGCATGACCAGGTGAAATATACACAAGCAAAAAAATTTACATAAAAATTCAGGCAACATACACACACACATTCACCTCCTCCCCACCCCCCCCCCCCCCCCCCTCTCACGCACACCGGGAAGGCCGTGGGCTCGTAACACTCGTCTTGCCCGCTGTGCCCACCGTTTCTCTGTGGATGTCGGTCAACTAGAATAACCCGTTATAGTACATCCTTCTTTCCTCACACAGCTAAACTGTGGAATACTCTGCCTTCTTCTGTGTTTCCATACTCATACAATCTGTCTCACTTCAAAAAGATGGTTTTCCGGCATCTTCGTGGTGTAGATTAATATAATCATTTTCTTTTCGATTTTTAATTTATTATTTCTCTAATTTTTTCGCCCCCTTGGCCCCGCTGGGGGTCGATGACCTGCCCCGGTTGGGGCAGGTCATAACTAGAAAACACACGTCATTACAGTTGTCAAATCCTCAAATTCTCGTCTACACCTCCTGAAGTCCGGAGGAGTTCCCGCGCCCGAGTTCATCAATGTTTACTCAACATTCATACTTCCCATGTTCATCTATGCCTCCCCTGCCTGGTCTTCCTCCCTACATGCCACATAACGGAGACACATAGAAAAAGTGCAGAAGAGGGCATGCAAGATTAAACTCTCCCCTCCTACTCTACACATAAGAACATAAGAATGGAGGAAATTGCAGTGGATCTAGTGGCCCATACAGGGCCACACCCAACCCCTATCCCTCATATATCCATCCAGTCTGTTTGAAGCTATCCAGCATATTCGAGTTAATTATGAAGTTTGGTAACTTGCTCCACTCATCCATTTTCTCTATTTCCAAACCAATGTTTACCTATCTCGCGTCTAAATCGAAATTTGTCTACTTTAAAACCCTTGCTCCGGGTTCGCTTCTGGTTGGATAGTTTGAGTACCTTTGTTATAGAAGCGCTCAACACACTGACCCTCTCGGCTCTCTCTGACCATCATCACGACCTCATCTGCAAATTTGGTGAGAAGCTTCTGCACCATCCTCGACACTGGCTTCCACCCGAGAACCCTCGTCCGCGAATTACTGTTCGACACCACAACCGCCTCCAGCCCATACGAACATGTACTGATCGCTGTGAGAACAGCCCAGTCCCAACCATTTTAAAAGTTATCAACAATTCGTAATCAACCAGTGTATTCACTCTTAGTCAATCTTAATTTTTTTGCACTGTTTCTTTGTGGAAATTTCCTGTAGTATAAACTTCTCCCAAGCTAGTTATTATATATCATATGTGTATCACTTATGTTACTTGTATATTATTTGTCAATCAAGTGACCCATTCCCCATTTACGTAACTGTATATTTTCAGCCTTCCGGCTGCCATGCTCTTTCAATAAACCGTTAATTATTATTATTATTACACGGGAATACATAAACACACAAGCAAACACTAAAACACTAAGAAACCAACTAGCAAACAAAATACTAATAGTACACTATACAAACAGACAAAAACAATCTATCAAGCAAACAATGCCCATGTAAAGCAAACACACTAACAGCCACAGAACATTAACTCAAATACAAACATAACAAGAAAACAAAACCACACAAACACCAGGACACACACACACATACACATTATAAGGAGACACACAGGCACACACAAACACAATCTCTTAAGTAGCTGCCACACACGCAGTATCCTGTTTAACTCATGATACACGAACGGTCTACAACTCATTCTACCAGCAGGTATAATTCTTCCTCGTGATTTACAAAGGCGAACACAACTTCCTTGAACACTTTTGGTGGTGACATCTGGCATCGTCTGGTATTCGGGGATCATAATTATATTATGGTTGGTTTATATAGCTGGTGAAAGCTATAGGGGATAACAGACACTATAATATAAAATATATAGCTATACACAAATCTTGAGTTCTAGTGTAACGTCCTGATTTATGGAGGGTGCAACAGGAGACATTGTATATATTGGCTGTTTCATATAACAGTACCATTTTATGTTAACGTTTGCTTTCATAAATCAAAACGTCTTCCTTTATATACCAGAACGTTTTCTTCAATATATCCAAACTTTTTACATGTATCATAAAGTTTTTTTCCCTATGTTTTTGTAAGAAAAGAAATTTCTGAATCCCTAAATAGTAAAAGATAACAAAAAAAAGAGTGAAATTTAACGGGAAAATTTCTAAATTTCTATACCCGGATCACATTGATGTAAATTCGGTTAGAACTTAACGTGACTTATATAACAAACTGTCCCGAGTATAAGAGAATCTCAAACCTTCCTAATAAAACGGCGATATCAAATCACTAGCCTGGAAATAGTCGAGGCAAAGAACGGCACTAATATCATTAATTTTAATTCAATTTTGAAAGGAGGAATGAGAGCGTTATAATTTGGACACTAACTTTGAAGATAATAAACTCATTAGCGGACTCCCCCCGTACAGTGACCAGAACACAATCCCTCCAGTCTCACTATGAAATTGAGATGACTGGGAAAACAATTCACAATATATATTTAGAGGCGTGCCTTTAAGTGTAGGGCGGCGCGTCGTGTGATATGTTGGTGCAGGAGGTGCAATATTGCTCTCCTCGCTCCACTAACAATTCAGTAAACAACTGTCATGCAACCCGGAGTGCAACTGCAGTCTCCTCTCTCGTTAGGGCGAACGTGACCCGAAGCGGCAAGTTGCTGTCCTGTCCAGCACGGCCGCTTTATTGTGATGTCACTTTACACGTACACTTCATGGAGTGTCCCTCTATACGTACACTTAGGAAGTGTCACTCTACACGTACACTTCAGGGAGTGTCACTCTACACGTACACTTCAGGGAGTGTCATTCTACACGTACACTTCAGGGAGTGTCATTCTACACGTGCACTTCAGGGAGTGTCATTCTACACCTACATTTTAGGGAATGTCATTCTACGTGGTTTGGAAACAGAGTAGTGGATGAATGGAACAAGTTACCAAATATCATCATAAACTCGAATAAGCTGGATTGCTTCAAACATAGGTTGGATGCTTATATGAGCAATAGGGGTTGGGTATAAGCGGGACTGCCCAGTATGGGTCAATAGGCCCGCTGCAGTTTCCTCCTTTCTTATGTTCTTATGTACACTTCAGGGAGTGTCATTCTAGACGTACACTTCAGGGGGTGTCATTTTACACGTACACTTCAGGGAGTGTTGTTCAGCACTGTCGCTACTGTGTGACGTTGTATGCACGTATACGAGTGGAAGTGATATTCAGTTACGGCCGCTGGAAGATGTTGGTGCTCTACATACACACCTGAGTGTGTTCCATTGTTAACCCTTTAGTTACAGGTGTGTGTTGTTGCTCCCCAATAGAATTTTCGCAGTGAATGCAGCTCACGCCTTGAGGTGTCGGAAGGATAACTCTGGCCATGTCTCAGGTAGGGCTCACCACAGACTCGGCATTACTGGGTTACTGCTACTCTATATTCATCTATGGTAGTACCCTCTCCTTTTGTACTGTAAGCCTGGCTCTCAGTGACGCTTTACCAAGATTATATGTTGCCATGTTCCTTCATTTGAATCACAAAACAATTAGTACGCAGATTACAGCAAATTTACCGTAAACGAGATAAAAATTAGGCGATAACACCCACACCTGGGAATAAAAACACCCTAGAGTTAATATCATTTGATAGTTCGGACCGAGGTGTTGGTGCAGTGAAGAACATGACCTCGCCTGTAAACATGGCAAGATCATGTCATCTAGGATATGGGGGGACAAACAGAGTGGTACAGTACAGAGGTTCTAATTATTTTAGATATTTTCTTCTACGTGAAATTACAACAGGAATTACATTAATAAAATACAAGAATGTACTACTGACACGTGGTTACAGTCTGTATGCAGTGTCAGGGAGTGTATACTTTGGTCAATATACAATCAGTTGGTCACAAAATACTGTATTACAAGATCGGGACAAACAGACGGAGGTAAACTAATACTCCCTCAAACTGTGGCGAGGCATAAAAAAAAAATACAGGTCAAAAGAACGTGACGCAGTAGAGGAACGCACTCTACATTTAAACGTTCTGGAACTGCCGTTCGCACTGGAAGATTTTATTGGACACACATCATAGATTTTTCTCGAGAAGTTTGGAGACAATTTCTTAAACTCCGGAGGATAAAATATTCGGATACTTATATGGGACATAAAACTCGCCCACTATTAGTTTGTATTCTTAAAAGACAACTCCCTGCAGACGTGATGGTCGGAACCCAGACGGCGGAGCTGAGGAGGTTTGTCACAGCAAACATCAGAGCTCTCGATAGACCCCTCCCTCCCTGCCCCACCACGACGATGAAGGGGCGAGAATTAATGTTGACTAAAGGCCGAGGAACCGCTGTGAAGAGCTTTGTATCTGTAATTAGTGAATATTGAGCTGTATTTTACCTTTAAATAAATCTAATAATCAAAGATGAACGTTAAGTTGATTATTTAACCGTCTTACCTTTACTAAATCCAAAAAGGTTATAATAATACTATAAAAATCCAAGAAATTTCCATCTTCTGAAAATCTATAATTAATATATGAACGTTTTTTTTTATGGGAACCTGATGAACGTTTCTACTCAGGATACTTATTTGACGTTACCTGATGTACAAGATGACCTTCATTATCACTAGAGAGTGTAAGGTACTTCAGTATAAACTTGTATCCTCTTCTGAGTCACTCAAGAAGGTCAGCGAATGATTATCACTCAATAACATTTTTTTAAACAACGAATGGTGTAAACTGCACAAGTATATGGTGTAAACTGCACAGGTATATGGTGTAAGCTGCACAAGTATATGGTGTATACTGCACAAGTATATGGTGTATACTGCACAGGTATATGGTGTATACTGCACAGGTATATGGTGTAAACTGCACAAGTATATGGTGTATACTGCACAGGTATAAAGTGTAAAATGCGCAGGTATATGATGTATAATGCACAGGTATATGGTGTATACTGCACAGGTATATGGTGTATACTGCACAGGTATATGGTGTATACTGCACAAGTATATGGTGTATACTGCACAGGTATAAAGTGTAAAATGCGCAGGTATATGATGTATAATGCACAGGTATATGGTGTATACAGCACAGGTATATGGTGTATACTGCATAGGTATATGGTGTGCGAGTATGCTGCACAAGTATTGTATATGGTGCATACTGCACAGGTGCATTGTGTATAATACGCAGGTATATGATGTATAATGCACAGGTAAATGGTGTATAATGCACAGGTATAGTGTGTGTACTGCACAGGTGTACAATACAATTTAGGTATACGTGAACACCACTACACAAGGCCCAGAATATGGTCAATTCTCTGAAGCGCTTTCCGTGATAAGTGGAGTCTGTAGCAGTAAGATTATAGATACATGGTGTGTGCGTGACGTGATAGCCTGAAGGAGAGCCAGGGAGGAGGATGAAGAGGAGGGGGAGCAGAGGCGCTAGTTTGAGTCTGGCAGGTAGGGAGAGAACTATTGTGAGGTGTACACGATTCTCTCTGTGTTGGGGCAACAATAAAGGTTGAGAAAAGCAATCAACGTCCAGGATAACTGGTTCAGAGGAGAGTGAAGATTATATATGTGTGTGTGTGTGTGTGTGTGTTTGCGCGTGTGTGCGTGTGTTTGCGCGTGTGTGCGTGTGTTTTATTCGTGATCTCACACTGTTGTACCAATATAATAGCTCAAAATCATTACTTGGTTTGATGGGCATACAAGACAGCCTTTCTCCTGATAAATACATAATGCTGGAGTGTGATGAATTAAATAGCGACATTATACTACTGATACACTATCAACAAAAAATAATAATCATCACCATCGCCACCATCATCCTCCTGGTTCCTGAGATTTAATATTAACGTAAAAAAAAAATAAATAGTCTCACTTCAGGGATAACGATGAAATCTACGGACTTTCCAGCAACTGTTTCCCCGGTTGGCGTTTCACTCAACATTGGTCCTAAAAGAGCACGTCTTCCTTAATAGTGGTCCAGTAACAAGAGCCCAGCGTTAGGAATTTAGCTCAGACGTCAGGATCAAAGGGGGTCGAGGCCTGCATTGTACTATTATTTGTTCGTGTTAGCCAATGTCGGGAGCTGCAGTACAACAAGTCAGCAACCAACCCCGGCAGCACGCAGAGTGGATGGGGGGGGGGGGGGGGGGGCAGAAATGAGAAACAGTGGTGGTGGTGCTGCCAGGTGTATGACGAATCAATAGATGACCTCTTGACCGCACTACAAAGGTCCTACAGGATGTATCACCAAGTTTTGATGAGATCGGTTATTAATGTTTAAGAGGTAATGTAATTCCCAACAAAAACACTTATTATTATGTATCTTCTGGTACAGCTCGTTATTAAAGATCAAACATAAATATCTGATTAAAGAAAGAAAAATCCCAAAGGACATCAGCTTCAGAAGTAACTCCATAACTGATCTGAATGGCGTTAACGATCCTAGCTGGTAGGGAAGCCGCTTAAAGTAAAAGCTCACATGAATTGAGAGAGAAAAAGATAGAGGGAGAGAGACGAAATATTTTCTCTACGTGAAAACACCAAGAAAGAAAGAAAACTGAAAGGAAAGAGCATTAAAGTTTTTTTTTAAAGTTGAAAAAATACGTTTGCTCGTTACTCTTGGCCAAAACTTGGAGCAGACTTGGAGAATCTGCGGTGGTGTTAAGTCCAGCGCTTTTGGGGGGGGGGGGGGGGTGCTCTCACAGAAGACATTCCCCCCAAAGCAGACACTTTCACAAAGATAATGAAAGCAACACATACACGGGTGAAGAACGGTGAAGTCATGACTTAAAAAAACGCCTGTTTGGTTTTTATTCTAAGACCACCATACACCTTGTGGGAATCAGCTATGTCAAGATTGCAATTAGAAGTGGTTCAGTACCCGCCCACGCCACAGGAAAGACCAAAGAGGCCCTGTTTCTGGACGGCACTGATGAAAATGATGATTTATTTATGTTAATTTCTTTTTGAAACGTTTACATAGTGATGTTGGTTAAATCTAGTCACTAGTGGGTCGATTTATCGAGTTCAAAACTCCCTGACTTACCGTGAAGTCAGAGAGAAGATGACAAGAGATAAACACAGGGACTAGGGAAACGGAAAACTGGACAAGGAGACGGACTCACAGAGCACAGACATGGACTCTCCCCCAAAAAGTATCGGCCTCTTTTTTCAGCAATACACTCTCACAATGGACGAATATTTCCGATCACTAATTGTGATTCCTGCATTATGTTGGTAGGCCAGCCTTCCTAGTATGTGAGGTTGCCAGTTATTATTTCTGGCATTTGTTGTAATTATATAAGTGAATTACCGTGCTCCGTCTTTAGTAGAATAATATAATGATATTAATGTAGTGATGATACTGCCTCTTGTTGCCTGTGATCTCCCCATAGTGACTGTCAATCCCATGGTTGGACTTGATGACATCGTCTCGTAGTGTGTATCAGATAATGTTCCGTTGTCATCAAGAATCATGAGATGATACGTTATACTCATATTTGTTACCTCATCAACTGGGGTAGAAATAATATCGAAATGCAGTAAATCATGTCATCGTAATTGGATATGGCATCATAATACACCCGTAATTACTTTATTTACAAATGAGTGTAATATCGGTTCATAGTGTTTCATGTTGTAACCCCGGATCATGAAAACATAATAATGTTATATTTCTATTTGGAAACCCGTCCCCTGGGGCTGAAGTAATATCTAAGGTGCATAAATCAGCGGGGTTACTCATGACGTTATTGGTTTTGCATATGGTATCACAATTCACCTATTTCATTACATTATGCAGAGAATAGGTGGTATACTGTAGACATCATGGTGATTATCAGGTGCAAGAAGAAATAACGAAAGCTGCAACTCACAATCAGAAATACCAACCGAACCGAGACTGTTGTGTACGTGGTATTGTGTTCATTTCCAAATACATCAGGCCCAGGGGTGCCGATACTTTTTGGGCGAGTGTAGTCAGGGACGAAGGCGGATACGGACAGAGAAACGGACATACAAATAGGAAGGCGGAACAAAAACAGGCGCACGAGTGTAAGCAAGCATCCATGTCCCTCCTGGTGCAACGAGGAACAAAATGATTCAACAATTGTGTGAAGTAGACATACAGTATGCGGCAGAAGTCGGGAAGGGATTGTATTTATCTACATTGCAACTATTACTATCATTCTACTTGTTCAATACAGATACTATTGTACACAATACAGGTTAAACTTTAAGAAAATGAACAATACAGTAACGTCCCGCTATTGATGAGCTCTCGTATCTTGGTGTTGTTTTGATTACAAATCCCATCACGACTTTTGGCCCATCCAGAACACTATACAGGTATAGCACGCCACTCCGATGTGTAAAATTCAGTAGCTACAACATGTCTGGCTAGATAAGAAGATGAAACTCAAAAACGGAGACATTTTAGTTTCACTCAAGAGCACATCAAAGCAATAGCCCGCCATCTTATGTAAGCACACTAATATGGCAACACTTTAGCAAACAAATGACAGGAACAAGTTACGGGGTGGACAGGAAGGTTATCAAAAAAAAGTGCAATGGATCTTCAACAATTCCCAAGAGAGATAAAATAATTTTTAACTTATAACAGACAAGTGAAGTTAAAAACAGTTTTCTTGTCATCAAAAGTTCGACCAAATTTGAGGATTAATTTGCGGATTTCCCAAATAACCTCCGAGAGCCAAAAGTTTCTCAATACACCACTGAGGATCCACACTACTACTAAGACACAAAGATACAGGTATAGAGAACATTAATTAACGCCCATTTTTTTAAATACCAGTCCACCTCTCACACTAAATACTAATGGTGGCTTTCAATACCCATCAGATGTACCGCGCCATTCACTAAGGAACTCCATTAGCGTCTCTGATCTACCTGAGTGAGAGAGTAATTTGCCTCCTTAAATATCTTGCTGGTCGGAGGGATGGAAGGTGAAGGAACTTTCCTCCTCCTCCTTTAAGATCGAAGAGGTGATGATTAACCCAAGTCTTGTTAGTGATCCATCGGGGGTGGCAGTCCGAAGCTCTTACACTATCTCTTTAGCCGATAATAAAATTGTATACATACTTTATTATACATCACTTTTTATAATGTGATCAACTTCAAGTAAAAAGTGCATGTTGTGTCAAGACTGGGAACTACGCCTCTTATGGACCGCTGGACCTCCTTCCATTATCCTATTCGATTATTACTCCTTTCACTACGGTCTTTGTCACTGTGATGTACATGGAGGTAAAACTCGACGACCTGTGTTGCTGAAAGACTCCAACACTTTTATATAGTATTGATGAGATCATTGTAAATATGAGCCATCTCTTACCACCAATTAGGAGTCGGAGTTAAGGTACAGTACAGGATTCATTGGTAGAGATATAGTACTTTAACTTTTGTGTGTAGAATCTCGGTGTATTTTGAGACTGTTTATGAAGGTTGATTTTGTGCCGCAGGTTAAGTAAATCAGTTCAATTAATTCTTATATCGACTTTAAGAAGAAATTATTCATCCTACGAATCATAAAAAGAGAAGACAGACTGGCCTCTATGACTTCACTCTAAATTCAGACTCAGCCAAACAGTCTTCCTTTTGCCTGAGGTTTTTCACACAAATTAGCAACACGCACACTAAGTTTAAGCCTCTTGCTTTTCCATGAATCTATTCTTCCATGGGTTAGTTTTTCTCTTAAACTCACGGCAACTTATACTTTTCTCCTGGCATTGTTCTATTCTCCTCCAGTTCGCGGGTCCGTTCTTGATTGTTGAGCGGCCAGCATTTTAGAATCCCACGACCCAGCCACCATTTGTTTATTAAATCTTCTTCAGCCTGTCACGGCCACTGTGCTCTTCATAGTTCCTTGCTCCTGGGTCTTCTTTGTCTTAAGTTCAGGACGGTTGGTGATGGGTGTAGACGACTGCATCTAGGTCATGAAGCCAGGCATTTACTGGGTGTTTGTAATGACCTATGTCGGTGATTAAATATACCCTTGTGTGTGCGTGCGTGGTCACCACAGCATCATCTGGAGAAGTTCCCCGACCACAGTACATCAACTTGACTATTAAGTAATCTAGTGCAAAATGGACACTGTAGGCTTGCGCGCACACGTACACACACGCGCGCGCATACACACAAAAGAACGGTATAGGAAGGCGTTGGTTCCATTGTGTTCATTGTTAACAGTGGTACCCGGGCAACCTGGGACACGTGCTAACAGTGGTGGCAGGTGACAGGCAGTGACTACGAGCACGCAGGACGCGGAGACCACCTGGATGGATCCATCAATCAGGTTGTGGAGCCTACACAAACGCACACCCGCACCCATTGTGCAGTTGCCTCCAATCCCGCCTTTACCAGTGAACCCGGTCTCCCCGAGCAATGAAACTGTTCCTTTGTTGAGGAACACCGTTGGCACAATAATGATAACCATTAGTAGTATCCAACAGCTTGCGACTGACAGCGAAGTTGTTCAGTTGCCTCTATTTACAACGGGTACAGTGGCGTTCTACTTGGTTATCTACATTAAAACTATAAACATACAGGATATACGCACATTCACAGATAGAGGGGACTGTTTACTTGGTCTGGTTACTATAACGATGTTAGTTCTACCCATTCTGCTTGTTTTACTACAAACAGCTGTGTCACATCTCACAAAACACGTCAACCACTGTGCCCGTTATAAATAGAGGCAACTGTACACTCTCAACAAAAACTTCAAGAACACTATAAGCACTATGCAATCTGAAAAAAAAAATGAACGAAGAATCTGAAACCATTCCAAGATGACAATCCCCATTCTGTTCATTCTCACATCCATCGGGCCCAGGTGTTGGAGAAGTATTTTGTTGAGAGTGTACAGTTACATCTATTTATAATGGGTACAGTGGTTGAGTGTACACACGGTAAAAAAAAAAACTACCGTTACAATTCCTGCACGAAACAAACTGACACTACAAACAAAGTGTTTCAAAAAGGCCCCTGTGGCCAGGTTCCATTATGACGGTATGCGAAACTGTGGAGCTATTCAGATGTTTCGAAACAGCATGGTATATTTTCCAATACAAATAAAGAATGACATAATGTGGCATTAGCCCAAAGTGAAGCAACAATACAAATACAGATTCGAAATTCGGTTGCAAAATAATCTTATACCTTCACTATATCCACTAAATCTGCCAAACATATAATGCATTCCTATATGGCAACTCCTCCACGTCCATGGTTACTGTAGTCCACGGTGTGAGGAACATTTAATATAACATACAGTTTAACTTATCTATATATACTGAAACTCTCCAGTCATATTGTAACAAAGTAATTCAATATTGTCAATGAAATAGCTAATTTCGGCCTACCAAATTAAGTACGAAATGTCTCAAATTCAGGCCTACCAACCTTCGCGAGACAACGGGAATGTTCAGTTAGAAAATCATCGGATCCCACCTGTGCGGTAGTGTTTTACCGAGTGTACAGTCACAATCCAAAGTTTCGACACCCCCCTGGCTGAGTGTTCGCCGAGGCCAGGGTTGAAGTAAGGCTGGGTGATCGGACGCAGACTAGTTCAGCAATATGGTAACGAGGCACTACGATGGTGAGGTTCACATTCCACCACCACAACACTCCGAGACTCGTAGCACACGAGCACAGGAAGGAACTTATTACGAACTTTGACATGGCAAAAACTTGCATAACAAATGCATTCATAACATTGTTGCCACACATAACAATAACATGTTAAGATTGGAGCATGAAAAACTTTGCCCGGTCCCAAAACACTGGTTTGGAACCACGAGATGCGAGTCCTCGTATTACACATGAATCATCAGGGCAGCATACCCTGTATATAAAGGGTGGCCAGCGGCCGAATTTCGTCAAGAGGGAGTGAGCGGTCAGTCGAGAAAGTGTGGCCTATACATGTATAGATATTACCATAACCCTGGGAATATTATGGTTTCACACATACTAGGAATTCATATAGTCATGCTTACAATATTTAATGGTGTATCAGTAACTACATTGGAGTAGTTTGGCTTTGAATGTTGCAATTCACTTAAGTCATGGTATCACCCAAACAATTTTTGTCTTGTCCAGAGCAGCGACTTTGCCGAAGACCTCGACTCTCAGCGTAGATGCCTGGCCGTGTGTCACCATTAGTGACTTACTTCTTGGTCACTTGCCTTGTTTCCTGTCTACTGCTGCTTTAGTTTTTAAATTTAACTTCATAATGTCTCGGATTATGAGAGTTATGGCACAGAGGTCACCAATATGACAACTAGTTACGCTTAGGATTATTTTTTTTTATTTTTCACCTGAATGATAAATATCTATGACGTCCTAATCATGGTGTTTGGTAACTTGGAGCTACTGTAATTTCCAACAGATATGGATATTCTGGGAGGACGTGGGCTACGTCCACCTAACACTCGAGCCAATCGCCTGGAGGTGATAGCCAACAGACCTCTGATAGTGGGTCACTATCAGGGTGGAAAATCAATTAGTGAAATCAGTCAGCTTATGGTGCTCAGCAAGTCTACTGTGTCACGATACTTTTAGTCCATCAACACGTGATGTTTATCAATATTCATATTTCATAACTGGGTCGAGAGCAGCCCAAGTTTCTCATGCCTCACTCCTAACTTGCTATTGTTATGTGTGCCAACAATGTTATGAATTAAATTTTGTTATACAGGAGTTGGTCATGTCAAAATCCGTAAAAATTTCCTTCCATGCTCGTGTGCTGAGAGTCTCGAAGTGTTGTGGTGGTGGAATGTCTTCTTCCGATCACCCAGCTTTACCTCAACCCCGGCCTCGGCGAACACCCAGCCAGGGGGGTGTCGAAACTTTGGATTGTGACTGTACATACCATTCGACATCATCAGTAAGTTCAAACAAAGGAAAATATTATTAAGTGTAGCGGCAGAAGAATGGCGCCTTAAGCTATTATGAAAACAAGATAAATAAGACCACCTTTCCTCTATATAAGAAGAGCAAAGTCTATTTTTTCCACACAGTCTAATTAATGAAAATGATAAGCTAATACCTGCGAGACTACCAATCCCAAGTAAACTTTTGAATGTGCACTAATATGTGGACCAATGTTATCAACACCACACCGGCTAAATATTTAATTAAACTGAAGACAAGAAATTTTACAGAATTATAAACAAAACATCCGAAATCACATTCAGTTTATGAGTGAATGAAGACGTGGATTAGATGCATTTCATTCATGGTACTAGAGTTATGTTAAATACGAATCGAGTAAATTAAAGTTGCGCCAACAAATACTTCGACAAAAAAACATTGTATCTGGAATCTAATTTATATATATAGATGAAGACACATATTAGTCGTAATCCCGGAACGTAGGGATCAGACCAGAGCTTTGAGTCCCTAATCACAGAGTCGGTTTAACTAAGAACCTCTCAGGGAAGTTGGCACACGGGAACTTTATCATTGGTAACCCCGGAGAGCTGGAGGCATCTCCCATGAGGCTGGAACACTGGTACACCTCCCTTGCTACCTCCGAAAGGCTGGCATGCTGGAACATTACCAATACAATCTTTGAATGGGTGGTACTGAATCCATCTGTCCTGGCACCTCAAAGGCAGGAAAATCTTTCACAGCAAATATCTGGGTGACTGGAAGAATCCATTTCGTTTTCTTCTGAAGTAGTGAAGCACGGAAACAGCCTCACATGGCAGCTCTGAAGGGATGGAATACTGGAATAAATTCACTAGATCACTCTTAAGAGCTGGAAGGGTACAATACTTCACGCCCACTCCCTCCAAGAACACACCCATCTACTAACTTCCGGGACATGCCCACCCACCACCTTCCGGGACACGCCCACCAACTCAAAAACACACGCATCACCTTCCACCAAGACATACCCACCACCTCCCTGGCCCTAAAAGATACGCTCATAACCACTACCCCAGGCCACGTCCATCCCCTCCCAGACGCTAGGCCACGTCCACCGCCTTCCTGACATCAAACCACGCCCACCGTCTCCTAGGACGCGCCCACATCCCTTCCCTGACGCTAGACCACGCCCATCACCTCCTAGGACACACCCACCCAGGGCTTTTTTGTGTCATTCTTTCATTCACTTTCTCTCAATTAAAAGTTATATGATTAATCTCGACCCAGATGGACTGGAAAAAGATTCTGGGAAGGAAGGAAAATAAAATTAGACCGTTGGAGTTTATACAGCAAGAGAAATATTAATCAATGAAAAATATTTTTCCTGCAATAATATGAAGAAAACTTTTGATAATATTGTCTAAGGTTGAGTTCTGTGCTTTTTAAGAGAGCAGTTCGTGAGTGTGGATTAAGTTAAGTCTGTACTGCTCAAGGTGAAGTCCGTGGCTGTGTCAGTTAATACCGCGCTTGTGGCAATAAAGTCCGTGGTTGTGGCAATAAAGTCGGTGGTTGTGTCCGTAATGTCTGTGATTGTGGCACTAAAGTCCGTGGTTGTGTCAGTAAAGTCCGTGGTTGTGTAAGTAAAGTCCGTGGTTGTGTCAGTAAAGTCCGTGGTTGTGGCAGTAAAGTCTGAGGATGTAAAACATACGAGTATAGTCAATTTTTGTAAGAGAGTCGTCCGTATTTATGAAAGTCAAGGCCGTGATTTCGAAATCCGTGTTTGTGAAAGTAGCGCCTGTGCTTGTGATAGCGAGAAAGAGGAGGAGGAGGAGGAGTCGGTTCGAGGAGGAGGAGGAGGAGGGGTGGTGGTCGTACCCGCCGGAGGTGCTTCCTTGCTTCTTGTTAAAAGTTTATGAGTCGTAAGATCCACAAATAACAAACCTGAAGAGGCAAGAAGGAAGAGGAGGTGGAGGGAGTTGGGAAAGAGGTAGGAGGAGGAAGTTGGGAAAGAGGGAGGAGGAGGAGGAGTTGGGAAAGAGGGAAGAGGGAGTAGGGTAAGAAATAGGACGAGGAGGAAGGTAGAAAAGGAAAAGGGATGTAAGAAGAGGAGGATGAGAAGGAGGTGTAGGAAAAAGCAGGGAGGAGGAGAAGGGAGAGGTAGCAGAAGAAGAAGAGGTAGGAGGGAGAAAGAGGAGGAAGAAGATGAAGACACTGAACCACTGTCAACACACTCTTACATTTTCCACATTTTTCTTCTCCCTGATAGTACCCTCTCACGAACTCCTCCTCCTCCTCCTCCTCCTCCTCCTCCCGCTTCATCGTGTCTGGCTTGAAAACTATGTGTAATATTTCTATAAAGTATACCTGGAGAATATACCGGAGATAAGTACACATTTCACGGTACTGAAAAGGAGGAGGAAGAGGAGAAAGACTATGTGAAGGAGGTGAAGGAGGAGAAAGATTATGTGAAGGAGGTGAAGAAGGAGAAAGACTAAGTGAAAGAGGAGAAAGACTATGGGAAGGAGGTGAAGGGGGAGAAATACTATGTGAATAGGAGGGCGAGTTGAAGAAATGGGAAAGAGGAAGAGGGAAAGCCCAGGAGCAGGAGGAGGATGATGAAAGAGGGGGAATGGGAGGGTGAATAGAAGAAGGGGAGGAGGAAGAAGGAAAAAGGAAAGGGGAGGGGGAGAGGGATGGAGTGTGCCAGAATGTGCATGTGTAAGTGCCTAAGCTGCCACGATTCCTGAAGTAATTTTTCAAACCAAGTCGATAACTAAGGAACCAAACTCACTTAAAACAATACAAAGACAAAAGAGTTCAGGGCATTTATCTATTAACATCATCATCCTAATTAGTATACTGTACTGCTCTCAATACCTCTCAGAATTTACCCTCCTCTTTCTCAGCAAACATATAACAGGATGATGGAGGGGAGCTGAGAAAACAAAACTCTGAGAGCCTCGCCCCTGTGAAACTTGTCCATTAATGAGATAACTTACTAATAAAAGGCTGACTGGACAAATTACTCGACAAATTTCGACACTGATGAAACGTTTATGAATAACTGTAAAACATATTAGACACTTAAGTTGACAAAAAATATCTGAATTAGACTTTAAGCGTCTGGTGGTTTCTACAATATACAGACGTGTTGTTGTCGTTTCTATTACACCTGTGTTAAGGCAGCACCTTCACGATATTATGATAAATTTCTAGACCAGTACTTTCGCCTAAGAACTGTAAATACACACGTTTATGGGGTTGCCCTCCTCCTCCTCCTCCCCGGTATATGTTGGCACCTCCCCCCTCCTACCCCTCCCCGGTATATGCTGGCACCTCCCCCCCTCCTTCTCCTCCCCGGTATATGCTGGCACCTCCCCCCCTCCTTCTCCACCCCGGTATATGTTGGCACCTTCTCGAGTAAGTGTTAGACCAGTCGTACATACACACGTGTCAGGATAAACTCTGCCAAACTGTGTCTGGAATATGCCAGAGGAAGGCAATACAGTCAATCCACCAAAACTTCACAATTTGCGTGATTTGCGGTACTGCATCCTGCTGCAGGAGGTTGGTGTAGTCGTATTGCATTTCAAACTCCTGTAATTCTGGTAATTGCCCGTATTATATCATATATTAGCCAAACGTTAATGGTCTACCGTGTTGAACGGTAATGCTCTCTGCATTGCACTAGTTTGCAACATTCTTGATAATCACATTCTGACTACATCAAGAGAACATCTAATACGATCTGCGAGTTCCACGTTTTGTTTGGTAATTAGGAACGGCTTCAGCTGGGGGCAGGCAAGTGCCGGAAGGGTCCTCACTCCTCAATGGCCTCGTTCTAGTATAGGTGCTGGTGGTCTCTCACACACTACTCGGTAATCGAGTCAACTGGGCGAGCTGAGCGAGAGACGCCAAGAGCTGTTTGCAACTATGTGTCTAGACTACAGTATATTGTATATGCATCCCTATTTGGTTTATAGCTATATATCGCTCACTCGAGTCAATATATCTCCCCCCAGCCTGCATCTATGTATATATATATATATTTACTATATATCTTAATCCGATCTGTATTTACTGTATATATCTCATTGTCTATTTCTATACATCTTCCTCTGGTCCGTGATCGCGTTAGATCTCTACTAAAGAGCAACAAGAGCGAATGTGTGTGGTGTGTGTGTGTGTGTGTGGTGTGTGTGTGTGTGTGAGAGAGAGATGAAGGCCTCCTTCAGCGCTGGAAAGAGTACTACCATTCACTGCTCAAACGAAACACTGATGTGGATGTCCTGACTACCCAGCAGGTCCATCAGCATCCAGAGCTGACCCAACTCGGCTATCCTCCATCCCTGGATGGAGAGCTACTGCCGTCAAACGGATGAAAAATAACGAAGCCTCAGGGCCTGATGGAATCCCAGCCGATGTGTATAAAGCATGAGGACCTCTACTTACCAGCCGTCTCCACTCTCTCCTGGAAAATATATGGGAAAAGGAGGAAATCCCCCAAGCTCTTAAAGACGCCTCCATCATCAATATCTATAAGAATAAGGGACACCGGCCAGACTGTGACACTACCGTGGGATCTCGGTGTTGTCGTTGTCCGTAGCTGGCAAGATTATTGCCCGAGTCCTCCTAAATAGAATTCTTCCTGAGGCGGAAAACTTCCTTCCAGAATCTCAATGTGGTTTTACACCATCACGTGGCACCACTGACATGATCTTTGCTGCCCGCTAGATACAGGAAAAGTGCAGAGAACAGCGTCGTGACCTGTACATGGCTTTCATCAACCTGACCAAGGCCTTCGACTTCGTCAACAGGCAAGCCCCCTGGCGGACCCTCAGCCGTTTTGACTGCCCCCAAAATTCATCGTCATTGTGAGGCAACTCCACGATGGCATGAACGGCAGTGTCCTGCACACTGGCACCCAGTTTGAATTCTTCCCCTTCCAAACGTGGGTTAAACAAGGGTGCGTACTGGCACCAACTCTCTCTTTCCATTTTCTTGGCTGCCTTTCTTACTCATGCCACTGCCAACTTAGCCGGCGGGGTGGACATCTAGTACCGGATGAAGGGTCTTTTCAACATAAGACGTCTCCAGGCAAGAACAAAGGTGTCGGCAGCTTCCATCACTGAACTTCAGTATGCAGACGACCTCACCCTTGTTGCTCACACTGAACACGACCTTGAGGTGAATGTACAGTCGGCCACAGGAATAAGTATACACACTGTAGCTGTAAGGTCCGAAAATGGTCTGGTAACGTTGAAACTGCGCATCCAGACGCATGATGAAACTCAGCTCCCCCCACCTGTTATCTCTAACTATTTTCTGTTTCTCCTTTATTCTTCTATTTACTCCTCTTCTTCCCCTTACTAATCCAAACATTAGTAAAAAAAAAGTAGGGTAAGAGAAAAAGTGGGGAGGAGGAGGAGGGAGCTGTACGATAACTGCAATCCCATTTGGCAACAAGTTTACTACCATTGGGTACAATATATTACTTGTAATATAAACACAAGATACTAGTAAAACATTCACAACAAATATATTTCTAACATATATGTAGGAATAAAACATAAATTACAGGTCATTTTGTAATTTTGTCTGTTCTGTTCAGGACAATGTTACCAGATATTTTGCCTCAAACACGAACCGTAGGTGTATCTTCATTCTTGTGGCCGACTGTACGTAAGACTCAGAATCTCTTTCAACCTGCTTTGGTTCAGACACACCTCCACCATCCAACCAGCTTAACGGTACTACCCTCTCTAATGTTACCCACTTTCGGTAACTCTGCTCCCACCTGTCCACCACCGCCGACATCGATGAAGATATTCAGCATCGGATCAGATATGCATCTCAAGCCTTTGGCAGACTCCGAAACCGTGTCTTCAGCTGTAGGGAGCTGAAATTATCTACAAAGTTACACGTATATCGATCAGTGGTCCTCCCCACCATGCTATATGGCAGCGAGACATGGGTCACATACAGGAGGCACCTCAAGGCACTTGAAAAACTTTCACCAACGTTCCATCCTCCGAGTTCGCTGGGAAGACAAGAGAACAAATGCCAGTATTCTTGCTGATACCAAGTGTAGGAGCATCGAGGCTACCATTATCCATGAACAACTATGCTGGACTGGCCATGTTACCCGCATGGACGACAGAAGACTGGCAAAGCAGCTACTTTACAGTCACTTAATGAATAGTAAACGTAACGCCGGCGGGCAACTGAAAAGGTATAAGGATAGTCTTAAGACAAACCTGAAAATGTGTCAAATCGACCCCCTCACCTGGGAGTCGATTACTCCACATCGTAACGCTTGGAGGAGAACCACACGTTCAATTCATGTTAACGACTATGCCAGTTCCTTATCGGCCTCTTTAGTCACCTCAAAACTCACCAATGAAGGTGACATCCCGAATAACTCTTATCATTGTATCATAGCTGGGCGATCGTCATACTTGATTCCGAGTGACAGCAAAGTAGTAAGTAGTGTGTGTGTGTATGTGTGGGTGTGTGTGTGTATGTGTGGGTGTGTGTGTGTTCAAAGGCTATGCGTCACCAGTTGACGTGTACGTTGACTCCAAATATGTGCACGCGTCGTTATTTGTAATAAAGACAACGACTTTGACTTGCATGTTCTCACAACACGACACCAGTCACTTTTTCAGGACATTAACACATGCCAAAATTATTCAAAAGAATGTATAATGTGACAGCAAGAAAGACCCTAAACCCGGACACGACCATTATAACACGGAAGAAAGACCATAAACCCGGACACGACCATTATAACACGGAAGAAAGACCATAAGCCCGGACACGACCATTATAACACGGAAGAAAGACCATAAACCCGGACACGACCATTATAACACGGAGAAATGATCCTTAAGTACCGAGGATACTGACCCCGAGTACTGCTAACTTATCGCTGAAATAACTATTATTATTATTATTATTATTATCTATATTATTATTATTATTATTATTATTGTTTTTATTATTGTTTTTATTATTATTTCTTGTGTGCTTGCTTGCGTGATAAATATATTTCATCCCTGTCAGTCCCACGCCATCCATCACCCTGTGTCTCACCACCACCACCTGTGTCTTACTACCACCACCACCACCTGTGTCTCACCACCACCACCTGTGTCTTACCACCGCCACCACCTGTGTCTTACCACCACCAGTGTCCCACCACTACCTGTGTCACACCAACCACCTGTGTCCCACCACCATCTTTGTCCTACCACCACCTGTGTCCCACCACTACCTGTGTCACACCACCACCAGTGTCCCACCACCACCTGTGTCCCACCACTACCTGTGTCACACCACCACCAGTGTCCCACCACCACCTGTGTCACACCACCACCAGTGTCCCACCACCACCTGTGTCCCACCACCATCTTTGTCCTACCACCACCTGTGTCCCACCACTACCTGTGTCACACCACCACCTGTGTCCCACCACCACCTGTGTCCCACCACCACCAGTGTCCCACCACCACCTGTGTCCCACCACCACCTGTGTCACACCACCACCAGTGTCCCACCACCACCTGTGTCCCACCACCATCTTTGTCCTACCACCACCTGTGTCCCACCACCATCTTTGTCCCACCACCACCTGTGTCCCACCACCACCAGTGTCACACCACCACCTGTGTCACACCACCACCAGTGTCCCACCACCACCTGTGTCACACCACCACCTGTGTCCCACCACCATCTTTGTCCCACCACCACCTGTGTCCCACCACCACCAGTGTCCCACCACCACCAGTGTCCCACCACCATCTTTGTCCCACCACCACCAGTGTCACACCACCATCTTTGTCCCACCACCACCAGTGTCACACCACCACCAGTGTCCCACCACCACCACCTGTGTCCCACCACCATCTTTGTCCTACCACCACCTGTGTCACACCACCACCTGTGTCACACCACCACCTGTGGCCCCTCACCACCACCTGTGTCCCCCCCCCACCACCATCTGTGTCCTACCACCACCCGTGTCCCACCACCATCTGTGTCCCACCACCACCTGTGTCCCACCACCACCAACAGTGTCCCACCACCACCTGCGTCCCACCACCACCTGCGTCCCACCACCATCTGTGTCCTACCACCACCTGCGTCACACCACCACCACCTGTGTCCCACCACCACCTGTGTCTCACCACCACCTGTGTCCCACCACCACCTGTGTCTCACCACCATCAGTGTCCCACCACCACCTGTGTCCCACCACCAACAGTGTCCCACCACCACCAGTGTCCCACCACCATCTGTGTCCCATCACCACCTGTGTCCCACCACTACCTGTGTCCCACCACCACCTGTGTCTTCCCACCATCTGTGTCCCAAGCTCAAGATAACCACTAGGTATAGGACATCAAGAGCTCCTGGTACCTCTCCTCCCCGAACTTCAACATTCGTCATGGCCACTTGCCCCAACTTGTTCTATAAACCTGAGTAAACTTAGGTCATTCCTAGTCTCGTTTCCAGCTTCTCCTCTTCCTCCATTTACCTGCACATCATCCTCCTCCTCCTTCATCTCCTTACATGTCCTCTTCTACCTCCCTACATACCCTCCTCCTCCTCCTCCTTCCTACATATCCTTCTCCTCCATTTCCTTTCGCTCCCTCTCATCCTCTCTCTCCCTTCACACTCACCCTACCTGCCTCTCCTTGCTCGCACCCTCCACCTACTCCTCAGCTTCCTTCGGTCTTTATTATTTTCCTTCCAATTATTTGCATTAAGGTCGAATGTTTTACCCTTCATTTTTCTTAGTAACGTCTTTTTCTTTTCTACAGCAGCAACAGAATTCAGAATAACAGCAAGTAAAGTGACGAACAGCACAGCAGATTCCTGAAGCCAACACAACAGTAGTTATAATTTGATAGATATAATGCCACAGCAGTTAAGTCTACATCATTATTGAGGGTGTTTATTGTCTTGCTGAACAGACCAACACCACAGCAGTAAAACAGACCAACACCACAGCAGTAAAACAGACCAACACCACAGCAGTAAAACAGACCAACACCACAGCAGCAAAACAGACCAACACCAAAGCAGCTAAACAGACCAACACCACAGCGGCTAAACAGACCCAACACCACAGCGGCTAAACAAAGAAACAATTCACCTCCCGACACAGCAGAACGCAATGCCCACATCATCAGCTCACTTGACTAAAATTTCCGAGAGTTAGTGAGTGGCTGGGGGGGGGGGGGGGGGTTATCTCTTGTTCGTCCTCCTCTTTTCTAATATTTGCCTTGGCGAGTCGCAGGTGGAGGCAGGCACGAAGGTAAACAAACGAGGAGAGGGAGGATGACGTACCTGCCATGGGGTCCCCGCGCATCTTATTAAAACACGGTAAACACACCTACCTTCACTTGCTCCAGATTTACGACAAGGCAAATGTTTATACTCGTCAGCTGGTGAAACGTTGCTGAAAACATTTAATTATTACTTTTATTTCCCTGTGTATATAAGAGGGGTTTTATTAGGTTGGTTTAGACAGAGGGTGATTAATTGGAAACGTTGCTATAATAAAATAAATATATTATTTTTTCTCCATGTGTACTGTTTGTGAGGTGTTTAATTTGTTTGTTTAAGAGAGGAAGAGCCACTCATTGTTTTAATACGTGTTTTACGTTCTTCAGCTCAAGAAACGTTGATAAAATGCTTACAATAATACTTCTTTTTATTTCCTGTCCTTTAACTGCCTGTGTTATTATATTTTGCCCCCGGCCTTTCAAAGTTAAGATTAATTGTTTACTTGCTGGTATAATATTACCTCATCGGCCCATGACACGGTACAAAAACATTATATGTTCACATTTTCTATAACATTTGTTTTATTTAACGTTACTTCAGGCTTGCAGGAATAATCATTGCAATAGCTTACATTGTCAAAATGTTTTACATATACAGTATATAAAAACAAATGTTAAAATTAATTCTTGAAATGGATTACAACAGCATTTCATTTTTAACATTTAAAAACAAAGTAGCACAGTTTATTTTCCTCTTATTTAAACAATACCGTGTTACTAATTAGTTGTCTATGACCTTCAGGCTGAACCATCGTCAAAATAAAATACAATACTATTCTTTATTCCATCTCTTACCTTGACTTTATGATTTCAAATAAGATTACTCATATATAATCTACGACAAGAGCCATTAAGTACTTACAAATCATTATTTCCAGTCACCATGAATCATTTACGAAACAATAGAATCAAAAGTTATTTCGATAAGTTAGTGAATAGACATAGCATAAAGTAAATATTGAACTTCTCTCTCGTACACAGCACAGCACAGATCCCTCACACAGCATAAATAACTCCATCCGGATTCATGTGTTTTAAAAAGCGTCAGTTTCAACCAATATTCAATAGACAACCTTTATAAATACGGCTTAACTATGAATCCGCTTGGCGTGAAAGCACTAACGAATCTTACTGGTTAACCTGACGTACGGCTATAAATGGCCTCAAAATGGTGCCAAAATTCCCCCAATACTCTACCATGGTGACACCTCAGAACTAATCTGACCATGACTAAGTCTTTAATGTTTAAAATGCACACGACAATATTTAATTTTGTTTTTTTGCGAATATTTCTAAATGTTAACACCACTGTCTTACAGATTCCTGGACGTTGTTCCTGTTGTCACCTACCATTACCACCTACTGTTGTCCCTGTTGTCACCTACCATTACCACCTACTGTTGTCCCTGTTGTCACCTACCATTACCACCTACTGTTGTTCCTGTTGTCAACTACCATTACCACTTACTGTTGTCCCTGTTGTCACCTATCATTACCACCTACTGTTGTCCCTGTTGTCACCTACCATTACCACCTACTGTTGTCCCTGTTGTCACCTACCATTACCACCTACTGTTGTCCCTGTTGTCACCTACCATTGTTCCCGTTATCACCCTCTCCTCTTAATTACTACCAACATGTTAAAAATTCAAAGTACATGCGGGTGTTTCCTTTCCCTTGATCAAATTACAAACCAATTGTCTCCTTTTCCTCCTTCTCCTCTTCCTCTTCCCACATCCTCCTCCTCTCCCTTGAACCTCCCTTCCACTCTCCTTCCCCCACTCCCTCCACGATATATCTATATATATTTTTACTATTTCCGAGCAAAAAATAAATAAAAATAAAACGACATCTGAGGGTAACTAACTGCAAGTGTTTCTAAAGCAAAAGTGTTCAATAATTACTCTCCAAATTGCTTGCTTCTGAAAATAGGTCTTTAATGTCTATTAATTCGAGTCCAATTTTCGTGGGTCGATACATCCGTGGGTGAAGAGAAGTAGTAGAAATAACAAATATAGTAATAGTAGTAGTAGTAGTAATAGTAGTAGAAGTAGGCTAGTGGCAGGTGATAGCGGTAGTAGGTGGTGATGGTGGTAGCCTGTAGTGGTAGTAGGTGGTGGTGATGGTGGTAGTAGGTGGTGTGTGTGAGAGAGAGAGAGAGAGAGAGAGAGAGAGAGAGAGAGAGAGAAAAGAGGAAAGAAAAGAGAAGAGAGAAAAGAGAGACTCGCTATATCGGAAATCGGCTTTATCGGACACCAAAACACCCAACGAACTGTAATTCATATACAGTACTCCCTTAAACTACCTTAATTCAATAACAAATCACATTTAGAATACAAACTACCACCAAAAATCACCTCCCCAACAGCTAGTAGTTAAGCCGTGTATTAGTTTAACGCGGGAGTGAGACGATATAATCACCACCTCATCACCGTAACTCATGTGGTGTTGGTGATCGTCCCACACTCTGAGAGGCGGGTGGTGGAGGGACACTTCACTCTTAACCTCGTATACTCTCTTTGTTCCCCTGACGTACCTGGAGGAAGAGGAGGAGGAGGAGGAGGAGGAGGATGAAGAGTAGGAGGAGGATGAAGAGGAGGAGGAGGATGACGCGGATAAGGACGATGAGAAAAAGGAGGAGGAGGAGGAGGACGAAGAAAAAAGGAGGAGGAGGACAAGGATTTTCTCCACTTCAACCAGTCTCCCTCTCCCTTCAACCAGTCTCCCTCTCCCCCAACCAGTCTCCCTCTCCCTTCAACCAGTCTCCCTCTCCCTTCAACCAGTCTCCCTCTCCCTTCAACCAGTCTCCTTTTCCCCTCATCCAGTCTCTCCCCCCTTTAATCAGTCTCCCTTTCTCCTCAACCAGTCTCCCTTTCCCATCATCCAGTCTCCCTCCTTCAACCAGTCCCCCTTTCCCCTCATCCAGTCCCTTTCCCCTCATCCAGTCTCCCTTTCTCCTCAACCAGTCTCCCTTTCCCCTCATCCAGTCTCTCCCCCCCTTTAACCAGTCACTCTTTCCCCTCAAACAGTCTCCCTCCCCCCATTCAACTAGTCTCCTTCCCCCTTCAACCAGTCTCCTTCCCCCTTCAACCAGTCTCCTTCCCCCCTAAACCAGCCTCCCTTCCTCTTCAACCAGACTTCACCCCCTTCAACCAGTCGCCTTCAACCAGTCTCCCTTCTCTCTTCAACCAGTCCACCTGCTCATAAGAGGTTCATTAACAAAAGGTGTCCTCCAGGTGAGTGTAAACTGGGGCTCACTCGTCCAGGGGCTGACACGACGCCCCTCCCGTCATAATTGAGTGAGATCAAATGAGCTGACACACGGAGAGAGAGAGAGAGAGAGAGAGAGAGAGAGAGAGAGAGAGAGACGATCGCTAGCTCGACCCTGGTGGCACCCTGGATCATTACTCTCGTCCCTCTAATTAGTTCACACAGTCCATGTAAACTTCAAGTGAATCTCAGACAATTTTCAACATGAAGTACCACACACCCACACACACACACACACACACACACACACACTACAAAACTACAAGGGAACTCTCATAAAACACCATAATGAATTACCTCTCAAATCCACACACACACAACAAACTACAAAGGAACTCTCATAAAACACCATAATGAATTACCTCTCAAATCCATATGTACAGTACACTTCACTCGAGGAAGGTGCTACGCCAGGATGATATTTTTTTTTTTTTTTCTTTTTAAGCTATGACTGACTTTTTTTTAGGTTTGACCTTGAATATGGCGTAAACCTTGGGGGTAGTTATGGTGTTGTCCTCCACCCCCTTCCATTACTTTAGGTCCCAACACACTCCAGGTTGTAGATTCCACTAAGCTCCTCGGCGTCACCATAGGCAACAAACTAAATTGGAAACCACACGTCAGTGAAGTTGTCAAATCCTCCAGTTTCCGTCTTCACCTCCTCCGCCGACTCAAGTCCCTCGGAGTTCCTGCACCCGAACTCCTCAGTGTTTACTCAACATTCATACTTCCCAAGCTCACCTATGCTTCCCCTACCTGGTCTTCCTCCCTAAATGCCACACAACGTAAACACCGAGAAAGAGGGCATGCAAGATTATTCTCTCCCCTTCCTACTCCACATATCAAGAAGCGCTCAACACACTGACCATCTCGGCTTTCACTGTCCATCACCACAACCTCATCTGCAAATGTGGTGAGAAGCTTCTGCACCATCCTCGACACCGGCTCCTACTACCATCTGAGATTCCTCGCCCGAGAATTGCTGTTCGACACCACAACCGCATCCAGCCCATTCGAGCACGAACTGATCGCTATAAGAACAGCCCAGTCCCAACCATTGTAAAAATTATCAATAACTTGTAATCAACCAGTGTATTCACTCCCAGTCAATCATACTTTTTGCACTGTCACTATGTTGAAATGCCCTGTAGTGTGAGCTTCTCCCCACCTAGTTATTATATATCATATTTGTATCACTTACGTTACTTGTATATTATTTGTAAATCAAGAGGCCCATTCCTCAATTATGTAACTGTATATTTTCAGCCTTCCGGCTGCCATGCTCTTTCAATAAACCGTTAATTATTATTATTATTATTATTATTATTATTATTATAAATACATAAAAAGTGCACTGGCTGCTCTACTTATGCGACCCGACAGGAATACAATTGAATCTTCACGTATGAAAAAAAAAAAAAAAAAAAAAAAAAAAAAAAAAAAAAAAAAAACAATTCACTAACGAATCGTAAACTTAGAACCCATTTTCTGTTCAGGTGAACAGTTATCACTGCAAAGTCTTACATTCATGAATATACTAAAAAGAATCTAACCTGAAACCTCTTCTCTACACAGGTAAAAAAAAGGTATTATTCAGATTTTACCACACCCAAGAACCTCTCACGCATAACCTGGTATAAACATTGCTTTCGGAGGCTTATATAAATTACTGGACACGCGAGGACCTCCAATCTCTCTCTATAAAACACTATCCTAAAGGTGTCTCCTATCATGTTTAAGAGTGCCACAGTCCTTCACGCTCCTCTAAGACCTACTATATCACTGGCTCTAACCTGTAGAAGGTCTCCCGTGGGTCCCGTTTATCATACCCGAAGGAGTGTGTTTAAGGCCCCCCTCGTGTGTTCGATCACAGGTCTTTACGCTTCTCAACAACCGCTTGACCACTGTGCCATCAGGGGGGATACCTCGTGTTTAATGTGCCAATTGCATGTAGGGGGACGATAGCACCTGCTGACACGATTGAGACATCAATATTGTGTTACCTGGTGGTAGTGCGTTTTATTGAGTGGTGCTGTGTAATACCTGGTGCTTGTGTGATTTATCTGGTGGTGCTGCGTTTTATCTGGTGAGGCTGCGTTTTATCTGGTGATGCTGCGTTTTATCTGGTGATGCTGCGTTTTATCTGGTGATGCTGCGTTTTATTGAGTAGTGCTGTGTGATGGCTAGTGTTGGCAGTGCTATGCTGTGTGTTGTGTGAACCATGTGGTATTGTGCTATATGCTTGATCACTGGAGTTCTGAAGCACCTGTCTGTCTGTCTGTATCTCGGACTGTCTGTCTTTGTCTGTCTGTTTGTCTGTCTGTGTGTGTCTGTCTTTGTCTGTCTGTCTCTACCCCCAGTTACACCTCCCACCTCACCACCCCCACATACAGAAAAGAATATCTAAAGCACTGGCAATAAATCCAGCCTCAGTTGTCGTTCACTCCACCCCAACATGCCATAAATACTACCAGGTAAATTTGCACCTGCCGTCACACCTACAATTCTGGAAGATAATGTAAATCACAAGGAGGATAGACGGCGGTACAAATTCGAATTCCCTGAAGGCTCTCTTATACTTCGTGGATGTGTGATTACGGTGTCGAGTAGGAGGCTGGAGCGAGGTACTGCACAGAGGTAGTGGCATGTTATTAGGTGGTGGTTGTGGGTGCAGGTATACGGTATGTGAATATCACTCTCGTGCTTCGTCCAGTAATTGGATTCTTCAGGTGCATGTGGCTGTGTGAATAGTTATTTATCTTTTACTTCGGCCAAAAACTAATTTTCGGATGCGGGTTCCAGGATTTAATTTACTTTTTTTTTAAGTTGTTTAGGTTAGGTTAGGTTAGGTTACACTTGGCAAAGATAGAAATATACAGTGTAGCTTAGAGTTGGTTACGTCAAGTTACGTTACGTTAGATTACATATGGTCAGGTTTGGTTCTTCGTATGGAGATGGCAAGAGTCCCTGACTACCCTGGTCTCCTGCCTCATGAATCAGACACAATCTCTCTCTCTCTCTCTCTCTCTCTCTCTCTCTCTCTCTCTCTCTCTCTCTCTATCTCTATCTCTCTCTCTCTCTCTCTGCCCTCACACACCGCACACACTTTCATCTGTCCAAAAATACGTACATCAACAAGCAAACACAAATGTAAACACACTTACACCGCTCGTATGAATACAAGTTGGAATACTTTGTTGTGAGACTTGGCCAGTAACGAAGACAAATTACGAAAATTAAAGCTGAACAAATCTACAAGGCGTTTCAAAGTCCCTTCATGTTTGTGCTTCCAGTTTACCTTTATAATTGTGTTTACATTGTGTTTATGTTTGTGTTTACAGTGACTTTATTTGTGTTTACGGTAACTATTTGTATTTACAGTAAATTTGTGTTTACAGTGACTTTATTCGTGCTCGCCGAGTCCTTGAAGAAAAGTAACACGTCTAAAACAACGGTATGTGGCCAACTAATCCTCTTCCTAGTCATAATTGTACTTTTCATCACAATAGTTACGACATGTCTCCTTAAGGCAGTGGAATTACAAGGAATGTATTATCATTAATTATTATCTTATTCTTCTTTCTTTCTTCTTTTTCTAATATATATTTTTTTCATTATTCTTTTTCCTTCTTATTCGTCGATCTTCTTTGTTTTTTCTTCGTCTAGTTTTCTTTATTTCTTTTTCTCGTCTTCCTTTACTTCTTTTTCTTACTTGTTTTATTCTTCTCCTCCTCCTCCTCCTCCTCTCTGCCCAATCCATCTGGGTAGTTCCTCAACCTTTGATCCTCTCAGGTTAATTACTATTTACCCAATACACAGGTGGTTAAAGACTATAAGTGACACGACTGGTTAAAGTGTACAAGTGACACGACTGGTTAAAGTGTACAAGTGACACGACTGGTTAAAGTGTACAAGTGACACGACTGGTTAAAGAGTAGACGTGACACAAGGTGATTAAAATTAGTAAATAACAAATTTTCAGGAATAAAATGAACGGATGGTAACTATATATGACACTCATAGTTAAAGGTATACAGTATAAGACACGAAGGGTTGAAGAGTATATATTACACAATAACCTTGAGAGAGCTGATTCTCTACATACTAAGTGGCTGACCTTTTAAAAACTAATAACTCCGGACGAGAACACGCAAGCGCACACGCACGCAAGCAAGCAAACAAGTAAGCAAGCAAGCAAGCAAGCAAGCAAGCACACACACACACACACACACACACACTAAATTCCAGAGAAAGGCTCGTGGAAGTTGGAGAATGCCATAGAATGTGTGGAGACGCCAGCCATCCTCACCACATTGGTGATGTGGTTTTGGTCGGGTTTTTTTTTTTGTATTAACTCTAGCTGAACTGACGTCAATAAACAAACAAACAAGAAATCTGGCACGAAACACTAACTGGAAATAAACGTGAGTCCCATAGACATAGTGGCCCGTTACACACAGTAAGGATACTGTACACCAGTAGTCCTCAACCTTAAGTTGGTTCTGGGCCATGTTTATCATTGTAAATATCGTGGAAGAGCCAAAACTTTGGATCTACATTCAAGAAAAAAGTCTCATACATACTGTACAGTTATTTTGCAGTTTTACACTTCTAACTGTTACCAGTTACATAATTTTACATTTACTCTTGAACAGGTGTGTATTTACCCCAGTGAGAAGGCTGGCTCTCTCTCTGGGCCTGGTCTGGGGTAAATACACACAACCTGCACACGACAGTTGTATCAAGTTATTGCATTTTAACATTAATTTCACTCTTACAAAAACTCCCAAATAATTAAAAATTTTCTAATAGACTCTTGCGGACACCAAAATATGGTACCGCGAACTACAAGTTGGGGGCCACTGCTGTACACTGTACAGTAACACTTCGGTATGTAAGGAGGCAGAGTAGCTGGCACTGTGGCCTTGTTCCCTCAACTGTAAACTATGGTACTCATTTACAGTTGGGTGAGCTGGGAGTGCCCCAAGATCGAACCAGCGACCCGTAACACTGAGCAAGAGCACTGCATCCACTCGGTCGGCTTAAAATATCTCGTGTCTGGCTGACTGAATCAATAAAATATATTTTGTTCCCACACCCCGACCCGCGCCATCCACGCACTCTCCACTAACGCAGCTATTGCTATACAATATTTAAATTATTTCGTACCGTAAAAATATCTCGATTAAGCATTTATGACGTCAGACAAATCTTTTCGTAATTATATACCATAAAGCAATGCGATTCATAATTTAACCTTTGAATTATTGTACCCATATTTAACTTGGTCATCATACCTCTGCAAAACTTCGTCACTATCGGCAAACTATTTTAATGTGTGCGTGCGTGCGTGCGTGCGTGCATGTCTGTGTGATAGAGAGAGGGGGGGGGGGGTGTTGCCCCACACCCACGGGTCATGATAATATTTTACAGCGGAGTCCATCACACCAGCCACAGTTAAATGATGCAAAGCTCCCAGCTGAAATATAATTAACTATTAAAAAGCTGGGATCTAATTTTCTGAAAAGTGTGATGTTTTGGGTCCAGGTTCATACACACTGATACTTGAAGCTAACCTTTTAATGAATTTATGATAACATTCAATTCAAAGTTTTATATATATATATATATATATATATATATATATATATATATATATATATATATATATATATATATATATATATTATAAATTTTGCATTTAGTGATAACTTATTATTGTTATAACAGTTTCATATCAATTAAGACACACATGGTGGATCTATTTCGTTTAAGACGTCCTGTGTTATTTTAATAATACTTTACTCAAATTAGTTTCTGTCAGCAAGGTTGTGTTAGGTATAATATGCAGCGTATACTAACGGTTTGTATCGGGTTTATCCCTCGGCTGTCCACATTAGTTACAATTCTTGAAAACTAAAAATACACTGAATTATCGCTATGACATAATTACCTCTACAATGACTTATCATATTGCATATATAATTTAAATCTGGTCAGGTACCACAGTGTAATGAAATCAGTCAGATGAAGGGCAACGAGGAGGACAAAGAACATACATAAGCCGAGTTAATACCAACATTAAGCTAGATCACCAGGGAACACGTCCGTCCCTCGAGCAATATTATCCTCATTAAGATCTTGTGTTCCCTGATGGTCCACTGTGGATCAGCTCCTACCAACACCTGACATTGATTTATAGTGATGGTTCAGAATCAAATCGTGTGCTTCTGCCCTCTAGTTGTCTATTAGTTCTTTAGAAAAATACTAGATGGAGGTAACAGTTTAGTAAAGATGCAACTTGAAAAACAATAAAAGACGAAGGGTTTTTACACACACGCACTCACGCACGCTCACTCACTCACACGCGCACTCACTCACGCGCGCACACACACACTCACGAACGCACCCTCACTCACTCACTCTTCTTTCTAACACTTGTTCCTCCTCCTCCTCCGACTGGACAACTCTCAGGTGTGAAAAACATAACAGAATTAGAGATCCAATTTTGACCATCCTACCACCCATTACAGAGGTGGTTGGTGGGGCTCGCTGGCACTTGACTCCTACCTGGATGTTACCTGGTACGGAATTTAGTAAGATTCTTAAGTTTTAATAAGATCAGGTGGTGAGGTTCTTATGGGGTAAAGATCGTCCCAGAATGAGCAGTTATAAGGAGCAGTCACCTATGGTTACTTGGTTGATGATATAGGGAAGTTATGTATGGTGTGGGAGTGTAGAGAAAGGAGAAGGAAGAGGGGAGGGGGAAAGGGGTGGAGGAGAGAGAGGGGGAAAAGAGGGAGAGAGGGGGAAAAGGGGTGGTGGAGAAGGAGAGAGGGGAAAAGAGGAGAGAGGGGGAAAAGAGGAAGAGAGGAGGAAAAGAGGGAGAGGGGGAAAAGGGGTGAGAAAGGGGGGGAAACGAGGAGGGAGTGGGAAGAGGAGGCGGAGAGAGGGAGAGGAAGAGAGACGGGGAGAGAGGGAGAGCTGGGGGAAAGGGGAGGGAGCTGGGGGAAAGGGGAGGGAGCTGGGGGAAAGGGGAGGGAGCTGGGGGAAAAGGGGGGAAAGAGAGAGAGTCTGTTAGTTTGTCTCCGGATGCGGAATCTAACCTAACCTAACTCAAATTAGATCGACCTATCCTGATATACCTCACAATCCAAATTTAACCTGACCTGATCTAACTTAAAATACACTAAAATATTTTTAACTTGCCAACCCTAAATTAACCTTACCTAAACTGACCTTCCCTAACTTAGCCAAACCTATTATTAACCGAGCCTAAACTACACTTACACTAACAGAAATAACGCTACTTGAACTTAAACGAACCTATATAAACCTAACTTAATCTAAAAACCTAACGTAACTAAATCTAATCTAAACTAAACAAATTCAACATAACCCAACCCTAGTTAAGCTACCCCCTAATCGTAAACTAATTTGACCTGCCAGTAACACAGCCAAAACTACCCCAGTAAAATCACCTGCAAGACTTTAACAAAATAATAATAATAATAATAATAATAATAATAATAATAAACAACGTTACTCTTTATTCCGTCCACGATTTCGACAATAACACATCACTATTCCACCATTAGTTTTGTTTCTATTGTCCTTAGACTTTATCTTCTATTGGGAATTTTTTTTCGGAGTTAGGACATTTATTATATAGCATGGGTATTGATTCAGACCACCCCCGCACGCTACACCCTCCTCCCTTGGCTCCCCGACGACTGAGCTGCGAAAGATTATATTTTTCCAGCATTTCAACCAATAAAATTACCAACAATATTACTTGTTCAAAGTGGACAGGGCTTTGAAGTTGAGGAAAAATTTCGAGTAAATATTATTATTATTTCTTTTTAATTTTTTAAACTATAAAAAACTTACATTATTCATGTTTTCGGTGCTTAGTATGTGATGGCGTTGTTTTCCGTGCTCGGATGAGGAATCCATAAACACAAAAGCGATTCTTATCATTGTTAAAAGCTAGGAGAGGTTAGGTAAGGTTTCCAAAGAAGATAAACGTTACACTACGACAAGCCAGGGGAGGAGGAGGGTGTAGCGCGGGTGGTCTTAATCACATTACCACGCTATAAAATGAATATCCTAACTCCAAAAAAATTAAAAGAATTCCCCAACAGAAGACAAAATCAAAGGACAATAGAAGCCAAAACTTATGGTGGAATAGTAATGTGTTGTTACCGAAATCGTGGACGGAATAAAGAGTAACGTTAAGTAATAATAATAATAATAATAATAATAATAATAATAAATAAAAAAGGTCCTATGTCAACTTCCCTTTCCCTCCCTTCCAATATAAACCATAACAGGGTGCAGAAGGTAACCAGACTAGGGTATATATTATACAGCCCAATAATGACCTTACGGGCAGTCCTTCGGGTATTCATGATCGAGTCGAGGCCACCATCATCCTGGAAGCTGTCGGTCCCAGGTGAGGCCCTTCCCCGCCAACCGTCTCGTTCGGAGTAGTTAATATTAAACCCATCTGAGTCTCAACCATTCCTCGGATTCCCTCATGAATGTATTATATGCGTGTGTGCAAGTTTGATCATGGCGGGATGGGGACTGATGTTAAAATATGTGTACTATGAGGTGAAAAACGATGAGAGAGAGAGAGAGAGAGAGAGAGAGAGAGAGAGAGAGAGAGAGACTAGACCCTGGTCACAAAAGCTCCATTTTCTGTTAAGCTAAGGCCATTAATCTGGAGGTGAAGACCGTGCCTGAATATCTGATTCTCTCGATAGCTAATCACATTTTTTTTCCGACACAATACACTACAATGGCTACTGTTACTTGCCCCCCCCCCCCTCTATATATATATATATGTGTGTGTGTGTGTGTGTGTGTGTGTAAATTAAATAATATAATGAGATCTTTTTGTCTTCTTTTTTCGTTTTCTTTTTGTTAAACGTATTTTTATTTACTGTCAAAAATTCATCGATGCCGAGGAATTTCTCAAATCCATTTCGTAAAAACGTCGGATTACCTGAAGATTGGCCCTCTCCTGAAGCTTAGTTCACCTGATTATTAACCATCGCAATTATATCTAGCAGTTGGGTTGGGTGAGTTTAGGCTAGGTTGGGTTGGGTTGGGTTAGGTTAGGTTAGATCAGGTCAGGAAAGATTAGGTTGGCGCTAGAATGATCAGTCTCCAGGTGAAATTAGCGCACGGTGGGTTAGAAGGGAAGGGGGAATATTCAAGCGACCCAAAATACCTTAATCAACTACTGATAAAACCTTCACACATTACCAGGTCAACTTTTTGCAACTGGCTCAATACAGATAAATAAATAGTTATATATTGTAGTGTAACAAAATCAATAAATTCATCGCAGCCAATAAATTGTTACACATTCAACTGAAACTGTCCACAAATATAAACATGACAAAGAAAATGGATTGTTGACGACTGCTTGATACAATATACACGGTATATGATGATAGTAATTCAATGTGGTTTTAATGATATATATATTTTGACTAATAACTAACGACTGGAGTGTATATAAGTTTGTAGTAAGTGTGGGAGTGTGGTAAGTGTGGGTGTGTGGTAAGTGTGGGTGTGTAGTAAGTGTGGGTGTGTAGTAAGTGTGGGTGTGTAGTAAGTGTGTAGTAAGTTTAGGTGTGCAGTAAATGTAAGTGAGTAGTAAGTGTCAGCGGTTAGTAAGTGATTGTAATACGTTTAAGTGTGTAGTAATAGTAGGTGTGTAGTATGTGTAAGTATGAAACAAGTGTAAGTGTGTAATAAGTAGGTGTGTATAAGTGCAACTGTGAAGTAAGTTGGGTGTGTGGTAAGTGTGGTTGTGTGTTAAGTGTGGGTGTGTAGTGAATGTAAGTATGTAGTATGTTTAAGTGTGAAAAGTGTGTGTGTATAGTGTGTATGTGTGCAGGCACGTGCACACAAGGTGATGTAATGCACAAAGAGTGGCAGCATTATGTTAGTGTTAAGGTGCAAACGCTCCTTGTTTCCTCTCGCTTTCAGCTCCTGCCGCTGGCTAGCCCTCGCGGCGCACAGGGAAGCAACATGCATAAGTCTTCCCCTGCCAGTACACAGCCTCTTCACCATCAAGACTCCTGCTATGCCTCCTCGAGGCCACACACGGTAAATAGGTGCCTCGTAGGCCAGGGCTAAGCCAGCAGGGGATCTCGGAGTAGCAGTTAGCCCCAAAGGGACGGTGCCTAGGCCCAATGGCATGTGCATACGTCCTGGCGCTTGCCAACCACTGTCTTGCGGATTAACCTTGGTAGGTATAAGGAAACAGGAGTAAACCCCGAACGAAAAATTTGAGGTGAAGCCCCGCATTAGACAGACATGCTTAAGAGCTCCAACAAGACCCCAACGGCGGTATAGGCGGAAGAGGTGACCACCATGGGAACACAACGACTACTCTGACGGACGAAGGCAATGCATGATGGACAGGCCACTAAGGCGAAAACCAACAAACTGGGTTATCGGCAGTCCATTGCAACTCTCCCTCTCCCCAGTTGTTGCAACGCCTAGCACCATTGGATCAGGAAAAGGGAGAGCCAAGATCTGTGGTTACAGCCTGCGCTCCTGCTTCACCACATAAATCAACTCAAATACAACCATCATCCAGCTCATCATTCTCATCATCATCAACACCCCTATACTCCCAAAAGACCTTTGGCGACGGATGAGTGGCGACTGGGACAGGCAGATATGACTGCCTGGAGTCTCTAAGTCAAAAGTCTGTCCATGAGCGGCATAGATAAGATGGTTCTTTATGCACTGGGATCTAGGCAGCAGTGCAATCCCACCTTGTCTGTGCGACTGAGCAGCCGTATCGAGGAGCCACTCTGCTAACCCCACATGGGATAGGAGGAGGGGGGGGGGGCTAGAACAGGTGCTCTAAACATTTCCTGCCCAAACAACCAACCTGACAGGGCAACCGCACCCAGTAAGGCCATCCTTATGCGGTAGAAAACACAATCATAATCACAGATCAAAACAAAAACAAACTAACAACCTCTCATGGTCACTGTATGGAATGTCAGGACCCTTCTGGATACTGCCACAAATGAGCGTCCAGAAAGAAAAACTGCCCTTGTGGCAAAAGAGCTGGCTAGGTATAACATTTACATTGCAGCCATTAGTGAGTCCCGGCTCCCAGACGAGGGTCAACTCACAGAACGGGGTCTGGCTATACCGTTTTCTGGAAAGGTAAGCCTGCTGTGGAGAGAAACCGCATTTATGGAGTTGGCTTTGCCATACGCCATCGCATCCTACGCAGGCTAACTGAAATGTCTGTTGGGATCAACGTGAGCCTCATGACACCCCTAAACCACATAATCACTCACGTCATGCCATTTTCACCAATGCATATGCCCCAATATTGGATGCAGAGGATGACATCAAGGAGTTCTTTTATGCCGACCTCGACAGAGTGCTAACCTCTATCCCCAGAGAAGATAAGGTTATGCTCCTTGGTGATTTCAATGCCAGAGTTGGCAGAGATGCTGACATTTGGCAGGCAATCACAGGATGAAAAGGATTAGGCAAGTGTAATCCCAACGGCCTACTCCTCCTCTGCAAGTGCGCTACACACAACATCTCAATTACCAATACCTTGTTTAGGCAGGCCGACAAGTTCAATGGTTCGTGGCAACACCCACGATCCAAACACTGGTATCTCATTGACTACATCATCATCATTAGAGAAAGAGATCGAGAAGATGTCCTCATCACCCGAGCCTTGCGTGGCTCAGACCACTGATCATCGGCTCGTTGGAGCCAAGCTCTCAATTTACCTCGCCCCTAAACAACGAAGGCAACAAACCTGCAGGGATGGAACATGCTTTCAAAGAGCAGCTCGAACATGGGCTGGCATACAACCCGACAACAAACAACCCAAATCCTAGTGTCGAATGGGGTATTCTCGATACTGCCATGACAAAAACCTACAGAGAGACCCTCGGCCAGATCGAAAGAATACACCAGGTCTGGTTTGATGAAAATGACGAGGAAACAATGGACTTGTCGATGATAAATTTGTTGCTTTAACTTACTGACTGAACACTCCCCCTCAGTCTCGGACCAAAGCTGATATCTTCCGCAAAAAGTAAGCGACTGGCTTAAAAATAAAGCAAATAAAACGGAAAAACTTATAGATCATCTCAACATGCGCGAATTTTTTAATTCCACTAAAACACTCTATGGGCCAATTACTCATAGCGCATCCCCCCCCCCCCTCCACCCATCCGACGGTAACTCCCTAATTAAAGTCGAAGAAGGCATCCTTCAGCACTGGAGAGAGCACTACTATTCGATGCTCAACCAAAACACCGATGTGGATGTCCTGACTACCCAGTAGGTCCCACAGTATCCAGAGCTGACCCATCTCAACTATCCTCCATCCCTGGATAAGGTAGCTATTGCCATCAAAAAGATACAAGTTAACAAAGCCTAGGGCCTGATGGAATCCCAGCGGAGGTATATAAAGCAGGAGGACCTCTGCTTCGAGCCGTCTCCACTCTCTCCTGGAGAATATATGGGAAAAGGAAAAAATCCCAAGCTCTTAAGGACGACTCCATCGTCAAAATTAATAAGAACAAGAGCGACAGGTCAGACTGTGGTAACTACCGCGGGATCTTGATGCTGTCCGTAGGTGGCAAGACTATCGCCGAGTCCTCCTAAACAGACTTGACTTCTTCCTGAGGCCGAAAACTTCCTCCCAAAATCTCAATGTCGCATTAGACCATCACGTAATAATAATAATAATAATAATAAACGGTTTATTGAAAAAGTTCTGCAGCCCGAAGGCTGAAAATATACATTGGACATAAATGACTTATTACATACATTGGTGGTTTAACAAAAGCCTTCATTAGAGAAAGGAAAAGGAACATACAGTGAACATACAGATTAATGTAGGTGTTGAACAGCAAACTCGTAGTGTAGTAACTCCCTCCCAGATGGTGTTAGGAGGAACTCACGTGGTATAGTAGTTCCCTCAGATGTTGTTATGAGGGACCTGGCGTGGTGTAGTAATTCCCTCATAGATGGTGTTACGAGGGGCCTCACGTGGTGTAGTAACTCCCTCACAGATGGTGTTATGAGGGGCCTCACGTGGTGTACGAATTCCCTCACAGATGGTGTTATGAGGGACCTGACGTGGTGTAGTAATTCCCTCACAGATGGTGTTATGAGGGGCATCCCGTGGTGTAGTAATTCCCTCACAGATGGTGTTATGAGGGACCTCACGTGGTGTAGTAATTCCCTCACAGATGGTGTTATGAGGGACTTGACGTGGTGTAGTAACTCCCTCACAGATGGTGTTATGAGGGGCCTGACGTGGTGTAGTAATTCCCTCACAGATGGTGTTATGAGGGGCATCCCGTGGTGTAGTAATTCCCTCACAGATGGTGTTATGAGGGACCTCACGTGGTGTAGTAATTCCCTCACAGATGGTGTTATGAGGGACTTGACGTGGTGTAGTAACTCCCTCACAGATGGTGTTATGAGGGGCATCACGTGGTGTAGTAATTCCCTCACAGATGGTGTTATGAGGGACTTGACGTGGTGTAGTAATTCCCTCACAGATGGTGTTATAAGAGTGAGGTGTGGTCCCAGGCCTTCCTATCGTAGACGGATTAACACATCGCTGGTTGTTGGGTCTCACGGGCCGTTGTCACTGGGTACCTGGGACCTCACTGTGTGAAGGTTAACTTGAGTACGACTGCTACTGTTGAGTTGTTCTCACTGACTTAAGCACTGTTCACCACTGTTAACACTGGTTCCATTCCTTTCCTAAATGAAATTGTAACTTCTGGCGAGAACTTGTTGATATTCCGGTGGGGAGGAGGGTTCAGGGGAGGGAGTTGGTTGGGGCCAACTTAACAGTTGACCTGCACCATTGGCATGATCTTCACTGCCCGTCAGATACGGGGGTAAAACAAAGATGTGTACTGGCACCAACTCTCTTTTCCATTTTCTTGGCTGCCTTCCTTACTCGTGCCAGTGCCAATCTAGCCGGCGTAGTGGACATCCAGTGCCAGATGAAGAGTCTTTTCAACATAAGACGACTCCAGGCAGGAATAAAGGTGTTCGGCAGCTTACATTACTGAACTTCAGTATGCAGACGACCTCACCCTTAACGCTCACACTGAATGCGACCCACAGGACATCCTGAACACCTACGCAGATGCGTTTGCACACTTCAGCATTGCGGTGAATGTACGAAAGACTCGGATTCTCTTTCACCCTGCCCTTGGTTCAGCCACACCACCACTATCCATCCAACTTAACGGTACTACCCTCTCTAATGTTACCCACTTTCAGTATCACGGCTCCACCTGTCTACCACCGCAGACATCGATGAAGATATCGAACATTGTATAAGATGTGCATCTCAAGCCTTTGGCAGACTCTGTACCCGTGTCTTCAGCTGTAGGGAGCTGAAATTATCTACACAGTTGCACGTATATTGAGCAGTGGTCCTGCCCAGCCTGCTATATGGCAGCGAGACATGGGTCACATACAGGAGGCACCTCAAGGTACCTGAAAACTTTTACCAATTTAGTCTATGTTCCATCCTCCGAGTTCGCTGGGAAGACAAGAGAACAAATGCCACTATTCTCGCCGGCACCAACTGTAGGATTATCCATGAACAACTACGTTGGACTAGCAGGCAACTGAAAAAGTATAATGATAGTCTTAAGACAAACCTCAAAAAAAAATCGACCCCCTCACCTGGGAGACGATTACTCCACACCGTAATGCTTGGAAGAACACCACACGAAAAGGTGTCAATACTTTCGAGTTAGACCGACTGCAAACCGAGGCAGACAAGCCCTAACGCCGGAAAGACGCTGCCGCCGCCCCTCCCTCACTAAATGTAGTCCTCCACATGTGCAACATCTGTGAACGACCCTGCCGGCCCCACTTCGGCCTCTATAGTCACCTTAGAGCTCATCAACAAAGGTGACATCCTCAATAACTCATATAATTTTAACATTGCTGGATGATCTTCATACTCGATTCCGAGTGACAGAAAAGTAGTAGTAGTAGTAGTAGTAGTAGTAGTAGTAGTAGCCAGTACGTAGGGGGAAAGGTGAATGAGTGGGTTAGCGAAATCCATGCTCTATCGGAGATTGCTAACACAGAGCCACATGCGGCCTTTGCAGCATTCACACATGGAGTCAAGCATCGTTGGAACTACCTGATGCGTACCATCCCTGAGATCCGACCCCTCCTCCACCCTTTGGAAGAAGCAATCAGTGTCAAGTTCATTCCCACACTAGTGAAACACCACGACTTAACCCCAGTAGAAAGAACACTTCATGCACTTCCACCAAGACTGGGAGGGATGGGACTAACTAATCCAGAGGAGATTGCGGACTCTGAACATCAAAATTCACTTAAGCTCACGGCAGCCCTCACTGACCACATAATAGACCAGAATGCAACAGGGGAAGTGGACACCAGCGAAGTTAATAAGATCCGTAGGTCCATTACAACAGATCGGCAGCACTGCCAAAATGACATGTTGCAGCAACTATTGCTGCATGTTCCAGAAAATGTGACAAAAAAAGTAGCTATAGCGCAGGAGGTGGGCGCCTCGAACTGGTTAACTACGTTACCGATAAGGGCAAATGGTTTCAGCCTTAACAAACAAGAATTTACAGATGCCATTGCTCTAAGGTACGGTTGGCCAGTAGATGGTTTGCCCTCCCAATGCGTGTGTGGCTATTCCTATGATGGCGATCACGCCATGGTTTGCAAGAAGGGGGGCTTCATATGCACGAGGCATGACGAGGTAAGGGATCTCACAGCAAATATGTTGAAGGAAATCTGCCGGGACGTCATGGTAGAACCGACCCTCCTTCCACTGGATGGCGAGATCCTCCAATACAGGACTTCAAACACATCTAACGAAGCCCGTGTAGACGTCAGTGCTCGAGGATTCTGGACGCGGGGATAGCGAGCTTTCTTCGACATCAGGATTTTTGATCCCATGGCCGTTTGTCACCGTAACCTAGCTCTCGATGCTGCGCATAGGAGGAACGAGAACGACAAGAGAAGGGCATATGGGGAGAGAATTCAAAATGTTGATCAAGGCAGCTTCACTCCTCTAGTGTTCACAACCTCTGGTGGGATGGGCCCAAGTGCAAGATGTTTCTACGCCAGACTCGCGGAGCTGATCTCCGAACAGAAGCAGCAGCCCAGAAGTTATGTCACAGCCTGGATGAGATGTCGACTGTCCTTCTCTCTCCTTCGGTCGGCTTTGCTCTGCCTCAGGGGAACGAGAGCTTCTGCCCCTACTCCGACAACTGCTGCAGATATTGACTATGAGGCTACAGTCACTGAATGCCGCATGGATCTGCGGCTCAACTAATTTAACACAGATAGGATAGCTTCTTATGTATTAGGATATTTAATATTAAGGTAAATAAATGGTGGCGAAGGTGTGGCTATTGGGGGAGGCTGGAGGCCACGTTCAAAAAAAAAAAAAAAAAAAAAAAAAAAAAAAAAAAGTAGTAGTAGTAGTAGTAGGCCCGGGTGGCGTGGGTGTGTTGGGGTGCCTTCCCTGATTTAAAGTGTTGTTGGTGGGGATATACTCAGTTTGTGGGAGCGAGAATTTCACAGTGTGTCGACGAACATTGGATGTCACCTTGAGCATCATCGCCGATGGCTCGTCTCATTCCTTACGACATTAAACGCAAATATTGCTCGTGTTCACCGGCGATCTTCAAGTAAGCCTGTGAGTGTTTGAATGGTGGGTGGCTGGAGTTGCCAAGTGTCAGTGCCAGTGCGTCGATAGGCCTACCCTAGCAAGGGTGGCATCGCTACTCTCGCCCCTATGGGGCCAAGTGCCTCAAGTAACGGCCACTCCATGTAGTGTCGGCTGACCCAGTGAGTATATATAACTAATGTTACATCAGCGAGACCATAGAAATGGTGGCTATCTCTACCAAAGTGACATAATCAAGTGTTAGGTGTGACAATTCTTGCTCCCAGTGGATTATTCTCATGTGTGGATTATCGCCCACATGGGGGGGTGCCCGACACAACCACACGCGCGCGTATACCCTTACTACCCGGACACCGAAGGCCAGGCTGTCACCTCTGTGCCTCATACGCATAAGATCTAGTTTCTTCGTCCATATGGGCCCAATAGCAGAGGTCGGAGGCGGAAATATTTGTCGCCCAAGTTGCTGGTCACTATGCCTGGCAACAGTCTTTGCTGCGTCTGTGCTAGCCCGAACCAAAACTGCACAAATTGTCTTTGTGCGAGAAACAACCGATCATGTGTGGATTGCAGGAAGCTAGACCAGTGTCGGAACCCACGTGGCAGGGAGCCGACACAGGCGGCCACAGTGGATATCGCCGGGACCCAACCACCCGATGATATCCGAAATGATAGCAGTGAGTCTACTCAACCCGAAAATGTAGTACTAATAAATGCTGCTCCCTCAGTAGCAGGTGTCCAGGAGGAGAATGAGAGACAGCCGCCTCAGTGGAAAGGCATGTCGATGGAAAATGCAGGCGTATGGGTAAAAGAAACCTACTCAGAAATTGTCAAGTGGTCGCCAGCTAACTTGTTTGAACCACCCAAGTGTGCGGCCACCAAAGAAATGATTCGGGAGATGACTTGCTTCATGACTGATTACACTCAGGACCGCTTCCTCGCCCCCCTAGCTATTCAAATACTGGCAATAATACCACATCTATTTTGTCAGAGGACACACACAAAGGCTAAGCACAAAGAAAATGTGGCAGCAATGAAGAGAAGATCGACAATGTGGCGGACTGGGGCCCTAGATGATCTCCTATGTGAAGCAAGAACACTGCAGGAGAGACTAAAATCTACGGGTGACAGAAAGCAAAACACCGATGACGTGGCAAGAAAATTTGGAAACAAAATGCGTGTGGGAAAAGTGTCTCTCGCGGTAAGATCTCTCACACATGAATCCTCCGGTGGAGTGATGCCAATAAACAGTGCGACATTAAAACTATTGAAAGAGAAACATCCCCCTGCAAGTGAAGATGAAGGCATCAGGCTCTAGGGTGCCTATATCCCACCAAATGCTGTCCTGTTCGAGAAAATAACAGGAGAGATGGTGTGGAAAAAGGCACTGAAGACTCGAGGAGGAGCCGGCCCTTCAGGTCTGGATGCAAACGGTTGGAGAGTCATCCTCAGCACAAACAAGTTTGGCCCTGTAGAAAGCGATCTCTGCACTGCCATTGCCACCCTTGCAAGAAAGCTTGCATCCTCTTGCTGCCATCACCTCCAGGCTCTGACGGCCTGCCGCCTTATTCCTCTGGAAAAGAAACCAGGATGTAGACCTATAGGGGTGGGGGAAGTGCTGAGGCGGATCATCGGAAAGTGTATAATGGAGGTGGTAAAGGATGATGTCAGGGCAGCAGGAGGGAACCTACAAGTGTGTGCTGGCCACCAGGCTGGTGGGGAGGCGGCCATTCACGCCATGAGATTGATATTTGAGCAGCGTGATTGTGAGGCCGTTCTCCTGGTGGATGCTTCAAACGCATTCAACATACTTAACCGCAAGGCGGCACTGCACAACATCAAGATCAAGTGTCCTAGCTTTGCGATGTATGTTGAAAATTCGTATAGGAATCCTTCAGACCTCTACATAGTAAACAACAAGGCTCTACGAGGTTATACCATCCTACAGTCGACCGAGGGAACAACACAGGGGGACCCCGTTGCAATGGCAATGTATGCAATAGGCCTATCAGTGCTCCAACAAGAAATAAAGTATGAAACAACTGGGGTCAAACAAGTGGCATATGCTGATGACCTCACAGGAGCAGGAAAAGTGGAGGACATCAAAAAGTGGTGGGACCTGGTAACATCGCGAGGTCCGCAAATAGGGTACCACCCAAACGCCAGCAAATCCTTCCTCATCGTGAAGCCAGACCATTATGATCGGGCTGTGGAGGTTTTCGGCGAAAGTGAGGTCAAAATATCTAAGGACGGCCAAAGACATCTAGGCGCAGTAATTGGCACTACGGACTTCAAGACCCAGCACGTAGGGGGAAAGGTGAATGAGTGGGTTAGCGAAATCCATGCTCTATCGGAGATTGCTAACACAGAGCCACATGCGGCCTTTGCAGCATTCACACATGGAGTCAATCATCGTTGGAACTACCTGATGCGTACCATCCCTGAGATCCGACCCCTCCTCCACCCTTTGGAAGAAGCAATCAGTGTCAAGTTCATTCCCACACTAGTGAAACACCACGACTTAACCCCAGTAGAAAGAACACTTCTTGCACTTCCACCAAGACTGGAAGGGATGGGACTAACTAATCCAGAGGAGATTGCTGACTCTGAACATCAAAATTCACTTAAGCTCACGGCAGCCCTCACTGACCACATAATAGACCAGAATGCAACAGGGGAAGTGGACACCAGCGAAGTTAATAAGATCCGTAGGTCCATTACAACAGATCGGCAGCACTGCCAAAATGACATGTTGCAGCAACTATTGCTGCAGGTTCCAGAAAATTTGAAAAAAAAAGTAGCTATAGCGCAGGAGGTGGGCGCCTCGAACTGGTTAACTACGTTACCGATGAGGGCAAATGGTTTCAGCCTTAACAAACAAGAATTTACAGATGCCATTGCTCTAAGGTACGGTTGGCCAGTAGATGGTTTGCCCTCCCAATGCGTGTGTGGCTATTCCTATGATGGCGATCACGCCATGGTTTGCAAGAAGGGGGGCTTCATATGCACGAGGCATGACGAGGTAAGGGATCTCACAGCAAATATGTTGAAGGAAATCTGCCGGGACGTCATGGTAGAACCGACCCTCCTTCCACTGGATGGTGAGATCCTCCAATACAGGACTTCAAACACATCTAACGAAGCCCGTGTAGACGTCAGTGCTCGAGGATTCTGGACGCGGGGACAGCGAGCTTTCTTCGACATCAGGATTTTTGATCCCATGGCCGTTTGTCACCGTAACCTAGCTCTCGATGCTGCGCATAGGAGGAACGAGAACGACAAGAGAAGGGCATATGGGGAGAGAATTCAAAATGTTGATCAAGGCAGCTTCACTCCTCTAGTGTTCACAACCTCTGGTGGGATGGGCCCAAGTGCAAGATGTTTCTACGCCAGACTCGCGGAGCTGATCTCCGAACAGAAGCAGCAGCCCAGAAGTTATGTCACAGCCTGGATGAGATGTCGACTGTCCTTCTCTCTCCTTCGGTCGGCTTTGCTCTGCCTCAGGGGAACGAGAGCTTCTGCCCCTACTCCGACAACTGCTGCAGATATTGACTATGAGGCTACAGTCACTGAATGCCGCATGGATCTGCGGCTCAACTAATTTAACACAGATAGGATAGCTTCTTATGTATTAGGATATTTAATATTAAGGTAAATAAATGGTGGCGAAGGTGTGGCTATGGGGGAGGCTGGAGGCCACGTAAAAAAAAAAAAAGTAGTTGTAGTAGTAGTAGTAGTAGTGTGTGTGTGTGTGGACCTGCGGTGTAATGGTCAGCATGCTCGCCTCCCAAGCGAGCGAAAACGGGTTCGATCCCGGGCAGGGTGAAACTATGGGCAAGTTTCTTTACGCAATTTGCCTCTGTCTACCCAGCAGTAATTGGGAACATTGGATGTTAATCGATTTGCGGATCGTGTTCCGGGGTAATGGTTAGCCAATGCAGTTGGCAAGTTGTCCGGTCTTCTCGGACTATTCCTTAACACTGGGCCATGCAGCTCGAAAACTCAGGGTGTGTTTGTTGTGTTGAAGACAGCTTCTACACCTTAAACAAATACACGCCGACCATCCTCGTTACCCGAGGGGCAATCCATTATGTGTTTGTATGTAAAATGTGGAAGTATGTATCGTGTAATTCTGCATGCCTGTATAGTGTGTTAGGATGTCCCATGTAATTGTGTAGAGTAAGTGAGCGTGTAAGGGAGTCATATAAAATACAACACAGAACACAAGAGGTCTCTGATACTTGAGGGTAGTATATGGTCGACACTGTACTCGACTGCTTTCATTTCCTAAACTTTATAATCAGAAAAACACACATTCACGGTAGGGCACAAGCAACTGCCCTCATAAATTAACATATGAGTAGAGTAAACATGGATTCACATTCACAGAAAGTAATTTAAACAGAGAGAGAGAGAGAGAGAGAGAGAGAGAGAGAGAGAGAAGCAATACACTCTCACTCCTCCATAATAAACAAGCTGGGAGAAGATTTTACCATTATCGGGTGGGAAAAAATTTCTATAAAACTTCCGAGTCAATTATAGAAATGGCCGACTTGAGCGCCTCGCCACTATACTCCTCACTCACCGTAATTGGTATCTCGCTATTTCTAAATTGATGAGTCTAATTCTAAAGTGGTTGATGATGCTAGCGTACGCGTGTACAACAGTTCTAAATTGGTTGGGAACAGAGTTTCTACTTCTAAATTGGGATACCAAATGGAGAGGGAGGGAGAGAGAGAGAGAGAGAGAGAATGCATGGATGTATGTATGTATCTATGTTATCCAAAGCATAACCGGAAAACACACACACACACACACACACACTACTATTATTATTATTACTACTACTACTACTACTACTACTACTACTATTTTGTTGTCACTCAGAATCGAGTCTAACGATCATCCAGCTATGATACAATGATATGAGTTATTAAGGAAGTCACCTAGGTTGGCGAGTTCTGAGGTGATTAAAGAGGCCAATACGGGACCGGCAGTGTCGACCACAGATGTTGCACATGTGGGGGGCGCCATCTATTGCGGGAAGTACGGTGGTAGAGTCTTTCCGGCGTTGGCGCTTGTCTGCCTCGGTTTGCAGTCGGGCTAACTCGAAAATATTGACACCTTCTTGTGTGCTCATCCTCCAAGCGTACGGTGTGGAGTAATCGCCTCCCAGGTGAGTGGATCGATTTGGCACTTTTTCAGGTTTGTCTTAAGAATATCCTTATACTATTTCAGTTGCTTGCCAACGTTACGTTTACTATTCGTTACGTAACTGCAAAGTAGCTGCTTTGGCAATCTACTGTCGTCCATGCAGGTAACATGGCCAGTCCAACGTGGTTGTTCAGGGATAATGGTAGCTCCTACAGTTGGTGTCGGCAAGAATACTGGCATTTGTTCTCTTGTCTTCCCACCGAGCTCTGAGGATAGAACATAGACTACGTTGGTGAAAGTTTTCAAGTGCCTTCATGTGTCTCCTGTATGTGACCCATGTCTCGCTGCCATATAGCAGGATGGGGAGGACCACTACTCGATATACAAAATAACTTTATAGATAATTTCAGCTTCGTACAGCTGAAGACAAGGCCTCGGAGTCTGCCAAAGGTTTGAGATGCATATCTGATCCAATGCTGAATCTCTTCATCGAAGGCTGCAGTGGTGGACAGGTGGGACCCAAGATACCGAAAGTGGGTAACATTAGAGAGGGTAGTACCATTAAGCTGGATGGGTAGTGGAGGTGTGGCTGAACCAGGCGAAGGCTGAAAGAGAATCTGAGCTTCTGAACATTCATCCCAAGGCCGAAGGGTGCATACACATCTGTGTAGGTGTTCAGTATCTCCTGTAGGTCGCGCTCAATGTGAGCGACAAGGGTGAGGTCATCTGAATACTGAAGCTCACTAATGGAAGCTGCCGACACCTTTGTTAATGCCCAGAGTCGTCTTATTTTGAAAAGACTCTTCATCCGGTACTCGATGTCCAACCCGCCGGCTAGATTGGCGCAGGCAGGATTTGGAAGGCAGCCAAGAAAATGGAAAAAGAGGGTTGTTGCCAGTACATACCCTTGTTTAACCCCTGTTTGGATGGGAAAAACTCAGACTGTTTGTCATTGTGCAGGACGCTGCCGTTCATGCCATCATGGAGTTGCCTCACAATAGCGATGATTATGGTGTGCAGCCAAAACTGCTAAGGGTTCACCAGAGGGCTTCCCTGTTGACCAAGTCGACGGCCTTGGTTAGGTCCATGAAAGCCCTGTACAGGTCACGATGCTGTTCTCTGCACTTTTCCTGTATCTGACGGGTAGCAAAGATCATGTCATTGGTAACACGTGATGGTCAAAGCCACATTGAGATTCTAGGAGGAAGTTTTCCGCCTCAGGAAGTAGTCTTTTTAGGAGGACTCGGGCAATTTTGCCAACTACGGACAGCAGCCAGATCTCGCGGTAGTTGCCACAGTCTGACCTGTCTCCCTCGTTCTTATAAATACTGACGATGGAGGCGTCTTTAAAAGATTGGGAATTTCCTCCGTTTCCCATATATTCTCCAGGAGAGAGTGGAGACGGCTGGTAAGCAGAGTCCTCCTGCTTTATACACCTCGACTGGAATTCCATCAGGCCCTGAGTCTTTGTTACATTTCATCTTTTTGGTGGCAGCAGCTACCTCATCCAGGGATGGAGGATAGCTGAGGTGGATCAGCTTTGGATGCTGAGGGACCTGCATAGTCAGGACAGCCATTTCGGTATTTTGGTTGAGTAATGAATGGTAGTGCTCTTTCCAGAGGTGAAGAAGGCCTTCATCGTCTTTAATTATGGAATTACCATCGGATAAGCGGAGGGGACTGCGCCACGAGAGATTGGCCCATAAAATGTTTTCGTGAATTGAAAATTCGTGCCTCTTGTGCAGATCTGCAAATTTTTGTGCTTCAAATGCTTTTTTTTTTTAACAAGCCGTCGTTTTCTTCTTGCGGAAGGTATCAACTTTGGTCAGAGACTGAGGGTTGTTCTGCCAGTTAGTTAAAGCAGTACATTGATTGCCGGGTCATTTTCATCAAACCAGTCCAGGTATATTCTTACGATCTGGCCGAGGGTTTCTCTGCAGGTTTTTCTCATGACAGTGTCAAGAATACCTCATTCGGCACTGGGATTTGGGTTGTTTGTTGTCGGGTTGTTTATCAGCCCATGTTCGAGTTGCTCTCTGAAAGCATGTGCTATCGCTGGATCCTCCAGACGCTTAGTGTTAAAACCTCTTCTGGAGGCTTGCTGCCTTCTCCGTTTTGGGTTGACATGAAGTGAGACCTTGGCTCTAATGAACCCATGTTGATGATGATCAACATCGCAGTGGTGTGAGCCACGCATGGCATAGGTGATGAGGACATCTCGGCGACCTCTTTCTCTGACAATGATATAGTCAATGAGATGCAAGTGTTTGGATGGTGGGTTTTGCCAAGAATAATTGAACTTGTCGGCCTGCCTAAACAAGGTATTGGTGATAGTGAGGTGTATAGCACACTCGCTGAGGAGGAGTAGGCCATTTGGGATTACACTTGCCTAGTCCATTTCTCCCTATGGTTCCCAGCCAAATGTCAACATCTCTGCCAATTCTGGCACTGAAGTCACCAAGAAGCACAACCTTATCTTCTCTGGGGATAGAGGTTAGCACTCTGTCGAGGTTGGCAGAAAAGGCCTCCTTGATGTCATCCACTGCATCTAGTGTTGGGGCGTATGAACTGATGAAAAAGGCATGACTTGAGTGATTGATTGGAACTCGGAGTGTCATGATGCGCTCGTTCATCCCAATAGCATTTTAGTAAGCCTGAGTAGGATGAGTTGGCAGATGGCAAAGCCAACTCCATAAATGCGGCTTCTCTCCGCAGCAGGCTTACCCTTCCGGTGCTCACTAATAGCTGCTATGTTGATGCGATACCTAGCCAGTAGCCAGCTCTTTTGCCACAAGGGCAGTTCTTCTTTCAGGACGCTCATTTGTACCAGTATCCAGAGGATCCTGGCATTCCATGCAGCGACCATTAAAGGTTGTATAGTTTGTTTTTGCTTTGATCTGGGATTATGATTGTGTTTTCGACAGTATAAGGATGACCTTACTGGGTGCGGTTGCCCAGTCAGGTTGGTTCTTTAGGCAGGTTATGTTTAGGGGACCTTTTCTCGCCCCCTCCCCATGTGGGGTGCTCAGTCTCATAGACTGGACGGATTGCACTGCTGCCTAGATCCTAGTGCATAAACGACCATCTTATCTGTGCCGCCCATGTGCAGAATTGTGACTGGAGACTCCTGGCAGTCATTTCTGCCTATCTTTGTCGCCACTCGCCAATCGCCATAGGACTTTTGGGTGTATAGGGGTTTTGATAATGATGAGAGGCATGATGAGCTGAATGATGGCTGCACGCGAGTTGATTTGTGTGTTGAGGCAGGAGCGCAGGCTGCAACCACACATCTTGACTCTCCATTTTCCAAACTCAGTGGTGTAAGTGTTGCAACGACTGGGGAGAGGGAGATTTGGAATGGACCGCCGATAGCCCAGTTTGTTGGGTTTTGCCTTAGTAGCCTGTCCATTAGGCACTGCCTTCATCTGCCAGTGTAGTCTTTGGGTTCCCATGGTGGTCACCTCCTCCACCTATACCGCCGTTGGGTTCTTGTTGGAGCTCTGTAACCATGTTTTCTTGATGCAGGGCTCCACCACAGATTTTTCATTCGGGATTTGCTCCGGTAGCCTTATACCTACCAAGGTTTAATCCGCAAGGCAGCAGGGCAATAGTTGGTAGGCGCCAGGACGTTTCCACATTCCAGTGGGTCTATACACCGTCCCTCTGGGGCCCACTGCTACTCCGAGATCCCCTGCTGGACTAGCCTGGGCCCACGAGGCACCCAGTTACCGTGTGTTGTCACGAGGAGGCACAACAGGAGTCTTGATGGTGAAGAGGCTGTGTACTGGCAGGGGAAGACTTGTGCGAGTTGCTTCCCTGTTCGCCACGAGGGCTACCCGCAGCAGTGGCTGACAGCGAGAAGAGCAAGCAGTGCTTGCACCTTAACACTAACATAATGCTGCCACACTAGATGCATTTCACCACCCTTTGTACGAACACACACACACATACATACATACATACATACGCACACACACATAGGGTCACCCTCCACTAGAGCCTCAATCGTCTCAGGGTCAAGAGGTCAACTGTCAAGGCGATCACAGCACTGGGAAAAAACGGTGAGGGGATCGGTGGTAGAAGCGGTACCGTTCTTGCCTCGCAAGCGAGATGTCACGGGTTCGATTCCCGGGCCGGTGGAAGTTGTTTGGACTTACTTCCTAGCCCCCATTAGTCCCTTTTCACCTAGCAGTAAAGTAGGTACCTGTTGTAAGTCGAAAGTTGCGAATTCGTATTCAGGGACAAGTTGTTGGAGCTTCCAATAACTTGATGACATAAACCACTGACTCTTCAGGCTTCTACGCCCTTGACTCTTCAGGCTTCTACGCCCTTGACTCTTCAGGCTTCTACGCCCTTAACTCATGAGACATAAAGGCAAGCATGAACTTAGCATGCTTCCCTGTTGGGCGCTGTAAACGCTTCTGCGCTTCACCTTACACAATGATGTAGGGGAGTGCCCAATTAAAAAAAAAAAAAAAAAAAAAAAAAAAACACGGGGGGGGGAAGGTCCTCGCTCGAGTGCAACCTAGTAATTAGATGCTTAACTTCGTGTAAACTAAGACAGAAAACAATTTATTTTCGGAATGTCAGGATTAATTTTCCAGGTGCGTGTGGAGATCGACCTTCTTGCAAGTTAGTTTGTCTGACGGACTTGAAACTACTAAAGTTGGTCGCGGGATTGTTTCTTAACGTACAAAGCTTATCTGCCTGTGTCTATCTGTCTCCCTATCTGTGTTAATTAAAGTGCGTTTTTTCTCAGCTGAGATAAGATGCCTCACCCCTTCTCAAGAATTACAGCTGATTGGCGGTTTCAAATCTGTCCGACTTCGCCCTGAAGTTTTTTTTTCTAAACGAGTTTATTCATAATTGTTGGGATGACCGTTCCAGACGAAAAAGGCATTTAGCTAAATTATAGAACGATATATACATTCAATATTTCAAACATAATTACGTAGGAAGCTTATCAGAAATATTATACATGAATTATATATCTGTTAAACTCACGCTTTCGGAGGATCCATTTAATATAAACTTATTTTTACCCACAATAAGGCATACTAAGACTAATTATGTATCAGTAATATTACAATATGTAAAAACTTACATTTTAAACGATCAGAATCACACTGAAATATTACACGGCCGTCAGCAGAAGCGGGAAATATGACTGCGAAAAACTTCATATTTCCTCACCACACTCTTGAGCATCACACATACACACATGCAGTACATACACAAGGTTGTACAGGGATTTACAAAATAAAATTACATAATAGCGACCCTTCCCTCTCCCCATCGTCCTCCTCCCACCACCTAATCAAAAATAATTACCTACTTGTTCTACCGTCATTATCTCAAGTGCTCCTAAAATATACATTGGTGAGAGACCGTATTCGCTTTATATTTGTGTGTGTGTCTCTCCATACCTCGTCATCCCCAATTACCTGGCTTTATACCAATTTTCACCTCATTCTGGTATCATCTTCTCGTCTGGTGTGTGTGTATTAACCACGCAGGTCACAGAGGAAAGGTGAAACGTTTCGTAAAACCTAAGATATTCTCTTTCACTTGGCTGACTGACTGACTGGCCGGCTGGCTGACTGGTTGCTTGGCTGTCTGGGCTGCTGGGTGACTGTGCAGATGGGTGACTGACTGGATGGGCGACTGGCTGCTTAGCTGACTCGGTAGCTAATTGGCTGAATGACTGGTTGGGCGACTGAGAGGTTGGGTGGGCGTGTGACTGGCTGGCTGGGCGGATGACTGACTGAGCGGATGACTGACTGGGCAGATGACTGACTGGCTACTTGGGCGGGTGACTGGTTGATTAGTTGGGCGGTTGATTGGCATGTTGGCTGGCTTTTTTTTGTGAAGAAAGATGGGAGTGAAAGAAGATTAGAGGGGGAGGAATGGAGTTCTTAGTTTGGAAATGAAGATATTTTGGAGGAGGAAGGAAGAGGGCTGACTTCCTTGCTACTGGCTAGCAAAGCTAATAGTGTGTTAAAGTTGTGTCTCGAGTTAATTATTGTGGGTGATTTTCTTAGGAGCTGGTTTACTGGTTGGTTGACCGTTCTATCGACGCAGGCATTAGACAGCTTCCCTACTCCATTCATAGGTGTTTTGAGTGTCCTATTCATATTCCGCAGATGCTGGTCTAGGGAGGTTGTCCATTGCCAGGCCGTATAGATCGGGGGTGTTAATGGACTTCTTGAGATTTGATAACTTTTGGGGAACCATCTATGTTTGTTGTCGTTGTCTGGTAGGAGTTGTAGTTTTTACTCTGATCGTTCTATTTTTTGCCAGACTCTGCTGGCCAGGGTGTGTAGCTGCTGATTGATGGGCCTTATTCTCAGGTCTCTGTGAATTTCGGCTGTGGTTCAGTTGAAGGTGTATCTTTCACCTATGAAAAATCTTAGGTCTGAAATTTAGTGGGACGGCATCTGCCGTTATTGCCGTGTCTGGGGTTGTGGCCGAGTTTCTGTTGTAGAACGTGGGGATATCTGTGCCAAGAAGCTGGGCTTTTTTGTCAGCTATAGGGCCAGCGAGGCCTCTTCCAACATTGATAGTTGTCCTCTTACCATCTAGTAGAGGATGTCTGGCGCTCATGTCCCCGATGATGCAGGTTGGTTGGTGGTATGATAGGAGTCTGGAGAACATTTCCTCGTAAGGCAGGTAGTCCCTACGTGGTGGTGGGAGGTAGGTTGTGGCTATTGTGACAAACAGACAAACATCCTTGACCACCGAAGGGTCAAGACGCACCTGGTACTCCTCTGGGAGCATCCAGGTCAACTGTTTTGTTGGCCCATACCAACTCTCTCCCCTGATCCCCTCCTCCCCACAGAAATGTCAACAAGTTCTCGCCAGAAGTTACTATATTATTTAGGAAAGGAATGGAACCAGTTTTGAATAGTGGTGAACAGTGGTCAAGTCAGTGAAAAACAACTCAACAGTAATAGCTGAGTCGTACCCAAGCTAACCTTCAACAGTGAGATCCCAGGTACCCAGTGATATCTGCCCCTGAGACTCAACACCACCAGCTATGTGTTAATCCGTCCACGATAGGGAGGCCTGGGACCACACCACACTCACTTGAGTGAGTGAGGTCCTGTGACACCAGACCACGTGGTGTCCCATGATGCTACGACACCACGTAGTGAATGAGTTGCTTCAGCATCATGTGAAGTTCCTCATAACACCATCTGTGAGGGAATTACTACACCATGTGAGGTCCCTCATAACACCATCTGTGAGGGAATTACTACACCACGTCAGGTCCCTCATAACACCATCTGTGAGGGAATTACTACACCACGTGATACCCCTCATAACACCATCAGTGAGGGAATTACTACAAATTGTCAGGCTCCTCATAACACCGTCTGTGAGGGAATTACTACACCACGTCAAGTCCCTCATAACACCATCTGTGAGGGAATTACTACACCACGTCAAGTCCCTCATAACACCATCTGTGAGGGAATTACTGCACCACGTGATTCCTTTCATAACACCATCTGTGAGGGAATTAATACACCACGTGATGCCCCCCCATAACACCATCCGTGAGGGAATTACTACACCACGTGATGCCCCCCCATAACACCATCTGTGAGGGAATTACTACACCACGTGATTCCCTTCATAACACCATCCGTGAGGGAATTACTACACCACCTGATGCCCCTCATAACACCATCTGTGAGGGAGTTACTACACTACGAGTCTGCAGTTCAACACCTCAGCTTACATGATCTACGTGACCTCCACTGTAAACATTAATCTATATGTTCACTGTATGTTCCTTTACCTTTCTCTAATGAAAGCTTTTGTTAAACCACCAATGTATGTAATAAGTCATTTATGTGCAATGTAAATTTTCAGCCTTCGGGCTACAGAACTTTTTCAATAAGCCGTTAATTATTATTATTATTAGTTGTAGTAGTAGTAGTAGTAGTAGTAACACACACACACACACACAGTCAGTATAGAACATTAATGTATAAAACAGCTTTATATTAAAATTCATTACTTTACCCTCAGGGCATCAGGAATACAGTTTTTTATAACACGAACATTTCCGCTAATACACGACAATGTTAATTACCGTAATATGGATATAAAAATGACATTGAAATTATGCTCTGGCACTAAGGCCGCAGGGAACCCAAAAATTGAATATCAAATTAATATGCGAGTTTAGCTGTGTGTTGGTATATTATATATCTCAAAGTAATGTATAGTTTTGCGAGAGTTTATATATTATATTGTTTAAAATAATAGAGTGTATATATCCGAGTTGGGAAAGTATATAACTGGAAACAATTAATGGTAATATAACTTGATTATTCCATGTAATTAGAAATGATGCAAAAATGCTAGAAATTAGTTTACATACCAGACAGAAGGAGGTGGACAGACAGACATGGTGATTACTACTACACAGTCAGTCCAATTGGGTCATTACACCATTTACGATCAAAACCAAAATTGATATTCGTTAAAATTATTATCTTATCACTTTCCAGGCGGCTGTTGTCCACTTGCCACAATATCCGGGAAAAATAATCAGAGTTCAATTACCTGTACTTAAAATAGCATATAACCAATGATGGTACAAATAACTGCAGTATAAACTCAATATGATTAACTGGTGATCCATCCAGCGATAAGTCAAGAATAATATTAGTCTTATGTAGTATTGCTGTCAAGAATTGGGTTTAAATATTTCGGTCATTTATTTGGCTTACAATTTGAAGTCAAGAATTTTGCTTAAATATTGCGGTCAAGGCTTAGGTCAAGATTGAATCGAGTATTCGGTCAAACACTGAGCTAAGCAACTTGTCAAAAACTGGACTAAGTATTCGGTCTACAACTGAACCAAGTATTCAGAAAAAACTGGTGAAGAATTTGGTCAACTACTGCAGGGTTAAAGCGAACCGAGTCAAGTATTCGGTCAAGAGCTGGGCTAAGTATTCGGTCAACCAATCTCTGGGAGTACCTGGCAATATCACCCACATCTCTGGTGATCTTCAGCCGTCTTTGATGTCATGAGAGCGGCGGCATCTGTAAACTGGGCATGATGGCAGCGCCTCTGAAGACCGCCATCCAGGTGTTAGTTGACTCAATGGAGGATGAGACGCTTGTTACCTGTGTGGCTGTGACTGTAGTGAACATCTCACACGTCAAAATACTGTTGTGATTAACCTGGGATATTAGTTCTCTTTCTAGTTTTTTCTTCTGTTTTTCTTCTGTTTAACATGCCATTAAAGACCGGTGTAGTACCCGAATCTATATCATCCAATTAGTTTAACATCAATTGTAGGCAAATTACTGGTAGCAATAATTTCACTTAGAGAAACAAATTGATCAGTGATTCTCAACGTGGCTTCACAAGTGGGCGTTCATGTCTGACAAATCTAATTATCACTCTTTTCAACTGTTTTCGAATAAGTGGATGATGGACACGATTTTGATGTGGTTTACCTCGACTTAAGCAAAGCCTGCGACAGGTCCCCCACGAAAGACTAATACGTAATTTGGAGTCACATGGAATTGAAGGTATACTGAGCTGGATTAGGGCGTGCTTACAGGACAGAAAACAGTGAGTAACCTTTAACGGCACTAAATCCAATTGGGGTAACGTCACTAGTGGTGTACCCCAAGGCTCAGTATTTGGACCATTACTATTTATTATATACATAAACAACATAGATAAAGGCGTAGGCAGCAATGTAAGTAAATTTGCTGACGTCACTAAAATACGGCGTGTAATTAAATCTGAATAGAACTCCGCAATACTACGGGAAGATCTAAATAAAATTTTCGCATGGTCTGTAAAATGGTAGATGAAATTTAATGTGGACAAATGTGAAGGAATTGAAAACGGAGAAACCAGATATCATATGAACAACGTTGACAGAGAAATCCGACGGTGAGAAAGGTTTAGGAGTAATGATAAGTAGGAATCAAGCCAAGACAACAATGCATATTTGCTCGAAACAAGGCTAACAAAGTACTTGGGTTCATACAAACAAGTGTTAGCTACAAGACTAGCGAGGTTATCCAAAAACTATATCTTGCGCTTGTCAGACCTCACGTGTATGCAGTTCAGTTTTGGTCACCGTACTACAAAATGGATATCGAATCCCTAGAAAGCATACAGAGGAGGATGACAAGACTAATCCCGGGCATTATGAACCTTAAGCATAGGGACAGATTAAAGCATCTGAATTTGCACTCCCTCGAGAGATGTAGAGTGAGGGACGATATAATTGAGGTGTATAAATGGATGTCAGGGCTAAACAAAGGTGATATAACAAAGATATTTGAATTATCCAACCAGAAGCGAACTCGTAGTAATGGTTTTAAATTAAACAAATTTAGATTTAGGCGCGAGATAGATAAACATTTGTTTTAAAATGATGTAGTGGAACAAGTTACCAAACTTCATCATTGACTCGAACATACTGGATAGCTTCAAATATAGGTTGGACGGATATAGGAACGATAGGGGTTGGGTGTAAACGGGACTGCCTAGTATGGGCCAAAAAGCCAGCTGCAGTTTCCCTCATTCTTATGTACTTATGGGTAATTTTTTTTTCACTTTCTGGTTCATTTATTACGTACGAAAATAGTTTTTTGCGTAGTGATGTTGTCTATCGTTCATATTTCATCAATTACTTTCCTTGTCAAATAACACAGAGCCAAAAGGTTTTATCACCTGATGTTACTGAAGAATAAAATGTCAGGTACACAGACTGTAGCATCAATTTCACGGATAATCAAAAATAAATTCCTGAGTACCTAGTTATTGGAATTCATTCAACGATGAGGAATGAATATACGACTCAATACAACAAAATCAATATTATGAAGATAAAAAAAGGAGACACTGAATAAATTAAATGAATATGAAATTCTAATGGCAAGAATGTCATGTTTCGCCAGACTGGTTTGAATCCGAATCTCGAATGATTTCACAATAGGAAATGTTTCTATAGATACTCTCACAAGTTCCCTGGAGGTCTGAAAATTCATTGAGTATTAAAGTCTGATACACAATAAACTTATATCCACCTGTGTTAACCTGCACGTGTAGTACTCAATAGTTCACGTGCAGCACTTCTAACGATTGGAGGTTATGTTCATTTCATCGACTGATTCCCTCTTTAAAAAATATATCCTAACGTTCATGAAATTTCAGACATGAGTGTGAGTGTAGCCAACAGCAGTGTCTAATAGTGCTTACTGTATACTTGTGTTGTGTTTCCGTATTTGTGCATGAACTATGTATATGATGGCGACCTGTGGTGGAGTGGTCATCATACTCGCTTCAGAACCTAATGTTCCAGGGTTAGATTCCCTTGTGGGATAAAATTTTAAGTACGAGTATAGAGTAATTACTCTCCCTCTTTGCCTCTGTCCATCCACCTGTAATTGGCAACACTGATGCAAATTAACTTACTTTTTTCTTCTATTTAGTGGTACAGGGAGAGATCAGTCAAGTGTAATTATAAAATCGATTTGCCGATTAAAGATAATTGAAGCAGAGAGTTTCTAACTGCTGGTGGTGGGTTTATGGAATAGGAACACAAACTCTCTGGCATAGGATTAGCCAGAGCAGTAAATAAACTCTCCGGCATTCCTGGGCACTTACTAGAATATTGAGTTACATAATCCGCAAAAACACACACACACCACACCACACCCACAACACCACACCACACCCATAACTCACACCAAATCCACAACACAACACACCCGAAAGGAAAGGATGAATGACAATGAGAAAAGCAGAAGTGAGGAAAGTAAACATTCCCCCCCACCCCTGAGGAACCACAGTGTAGGATAAAGAGTAATTAAGCAGAAGGGAGAAGAATTTGAGAGATAACATTGGGCAAACAGACGGTAATAAAAGGTCAACAACAGTAAACAAGAATCATAAGGGGAAGGAAGAAAGGAAGGAAGGAAGAGAGAACACAGGAATGGATAAATGAAGAAATTGAAGAACTTAAGACAAAAATAAAAGATGTGAGAATTAGTTAAAAAAATAACATGACTTGAGAAAAAGCAAAGAGGAGGAGGAGGAGAATAAAGGAGAATAAGAAGAAAGATGAAAAGAAGAACACTAAAAGAAAGACAGTAAAAAAAATAGTTGAAAAATAGTTGAAAAATAAAAATAAAAATAATAATAATAATAATAATAATAATATACTAAAAACAATAATAACGGAGTAAAAGTAATAAAAATGAAAGAAAGATAAGAATAACTGACATTACAAACTGAAGGATAGAGAGAAGCGATGGGTTAAGACAAAGGACTGAGAGAGAGAGAGAGAGAGAGAGAGAGAGAGAGAGAGAGAGAGAGAGAGAACTGACAAACGTTAACTTATCAACAGGGAAGAACAGGCAATCAAGTGATCGGTAAGAAGGGAGGAGATAGAATAAATGCAGTGAAGTGAGGGAGAGGAAGTGGGCGAGAAGGAGAGGTTAAGTGTGCGAGAGGAAGAGATAAAGTGTGAGAGAGGGAGAGATAAAGTGTGTGAGAGGGAGAGATAAACTGTGTGAAAGGGAGAGATTAAGTGTGTGAAAGGGAGAGATAAAGTGTGCGAGAGGAAGAGATTAAGTGTGAGAGAGGGAGAGAGATTAAGTGTACGAGACGGAGAGATTAAGTGTACGAGACGGAGAGATTAAGTGTACGAGACGGAGAGATTAAGTGTGCGAGAGGAAGAGATTAAGTGTGTGAAAGGGAGAGATAAAGTGTGAGAGAGGGAGAGATAAAGTGTGAGAGAGGGAGAGATAAAGTGTGCGAGAGGGAGAGATAAACTGTGTGAAAGGGAGAGATAAAGTGTGCGAGAGAGAGATTAAGTGTGCGAGAGAGAGAGAGAGATAAAGTGTGAGAGAGGGAGAGATTAAGTGTGCGAGAGAGAGAAACAAAGAGTGCGAGAAGGACAATGCCAAGGCAGTAAAAAATATTATGATAATTCACCTGTCTCTTGTTTGTCAATCACCAGGTGTATTAGTCGTGTCCTTACCTGCAAACTGAGGTGTTCAGGTAAATTTACATCATCATCAATAATGCCTTTAAGAGATCACCTGAACATTAGCCACCCTTCCCCGATTATTTCACCTAAGGGGGGGGGTGTAGTTTAAGTTAGGTTAAGTTAGGTTAGGTTAGGTTAGGTGAGAGAAAGTTTGCGTGTTTGTAAATAATTCTAATGTCTTCTTACTTCATAAACCTTGAAATAAATAATGTCGTTTTGTTCTTGGTTTCCTTCAGTGAGAGGGGCAGTAGTAGGAGGAGGAGTGCAACTTTATTCAAGAAGAGGAGGAGGAGGAAGAGGAGGAGGAGGAAGAAGAAGAGGAGGAGGAGGAGGAAGAGAAGGAAGAGGAGGAGGAGGAGGAAGATGAAGAGGAGGAAGAAGAGGAGGAGGAAGAAGAGGAGGAGGAGGAAGAAGAGGAGGAAGAAAAAGAAGAGGAGGAGAAAGAAGAAGAGGAGGAGGAAGAAGAGGAGGAGGAAGAAGAGGAGAAAGAAGAAGGAGGAGAAAGAAAAGGAGGAGGAGGAAGAAGAGGAGGAAGAAGAAGAAGAGGATGAGGAGGAGGAGGAAGAAGAGGAGGAGCAAGAGGAGGAGGAGGGAGAGAGAGCGATTTTATTCAGGTGGTGCTGCAATTTACATACATGAAAATGATAGCTGCTCCTCGTGGGAAATGGTAACACTATATACAGTACACCACTTTTATGATGATAACTCAACCCCTTGAATACGATGACTTAACCCCTTGAGTACTATGACTTCACCTTTTGAGTACTATAACTTTGAGTGCTATAACTTATCTTGAGTACGATGACTTAATCCACTTAGTAAGACAACTTAACCTCTTCAGTAAGAATCCCAGCCATCTAAATATAGTGAAGCAACACAACACAGTAAGATACCGTAGCCCCTTAAGTACGATGATTTAACCCTAGTACTTAGGTTGCTATTCGTACACCGAGGTTAAGTTATCGTACTCGAGGGCTTATATAACTTACAGTGCTAATTCACTGTACTCAGAAGGCTGGCATTTGTACTCCTAGGTGTTAAGTCAGCTTGGTTAAAAATCCTTACTGTACTCAAGGGAGGTAAACTCGACCTACTGCGTCCACCTGGGGTTAACGAGGCACTTCCTTCATGGTCTAAGAATCCCTTAAGCTCGTCATAGGGCCACTGTGAGGTTATCATATAGAGTAACTAAGGTTGTAGCTATCATCATAAGGACTTTAAGGGCTTTTAAGGGCTGAGGAGGAAGGAAGGAATTAAGTTGGAGGTCTCGAGTAGGGGAGAAGGGAAGATGGCGAAGGGAGGATAGAGAGGGAAGAGGTCTGGGAGGGAAGGGAGAGATGAGGTCGCAGGGCTGGAGAGGGGGCGGAGGAAGGAGGTCTAAGGAGGGAGGGAGGGAGGTCAGAAGTCTCAGGGAGATGTGACGAGGTCAACGTGGGATGCTCGTCAGACATATGCGTCCCAAGGGAGCAGTATATTTGTCCCAGGAGTGCTACCGATGACGGACACCTCATGCATAGTGTACAGTATATATGCAAAAGCGACGCCGACCACACCCCAGCACCCCACCATTACCACCCGACCCAACCCACCCACACCCCCTGAACCACCACCTCCCAATCCCACCAACACCTTGTACCCCGACCCCCTCTATCTGAGTCCCACCCTTCCTCCTGCCCCCACCCCAGCTTCGCCCAACCTTCACCCCAGCCTGGCTCCTCCGCGGCTCGTAACACCTGCACTACACAAATTTACACACTCGAGGTAGGAATAGACTTGGAGTCCATTTTCACCGAATTTCCAGAGCATTTCAAGCTGCGGAGGATCTGATACTGATGCTTGCTGGGCGCGTTGGTGCTTTTGCTTTTATACGTGACGCTTGTAAATGTTACGTGACCGTTCTGAATATTACGTGACCTAACTTTTATCACTCAATGGTTCTAAAGTATTACGTAACGGTTCTAAATAATACGTCACACTACATAATACTTCTAAATAATAATTAACATATCTAAATACATGATTTTTATCCATTTTGTTTTTTTTATTTATTTGTCTTTTCTCCAGTAATTCATGCTTAGGTTCCCGTAGATGTTGTCGTTGATGTTATTATGTATTTCTGCGATTTAATAAACAATATCTTTAAAGTGCGTAGTGTGGGTTAATACATACACTAGTCATCAAGAATTAATGGTTGAGAGAGAGAGAGAGAGAGAGAGAGAGAGAGAGAGAGAGAGAGAGAGAGAGAGAGAGAGATCATAATGCAAGCGATTTGGGGGGGGGTGGAGTTGTATCTTTAAGGGGAGGAGGAGGAGAATAAGAAGGAGGAGGAGGATAAGAAGGAGGAGGAGGAGGAGGAGGAAGAAAAGGAGGAGGAGGCTAAGGAGGAGGATGAGGAGGAGGAGGATAAGAAGAAGGAGGAGGAGGATAAGAAGAAGGAGGAGGAGGATAAGAAGAAGGAGGAGGAGGATAAGAAGATGGAGGAGGAGGAGGAGGATAAGAAGAAGGAGGCGGAGGAGGAGGAGAAGGATAAGAAGAAGGAGGAGGAGGATAAGAAGAAGGAGGAGGAGGAGGAGGAGGAGGAGGACAAGAAGGAGGAGGAGGAGGAGGAAGAAAAGGAGGAGGAGGATGATAAGAAGGAGGAGGAGGATAATGTAAGGAGGATAAGGAGGAGGATAAGAAGAAGGAGGAGGAGGATAAGAATGAGGAGGAGGAGGATAAGAAGAAGAAGGAGAAGGAGGAGGAGGAGAGGAGGAGGATAAGAAGAAAGAGGAGGAGGATAAGAAGAAGTAGGAGCAGGAGGATAAGAAGAAGATGAAGGATAAGGGGGAGGAGGATAAGGAGGAGGAGGAAAAGAAGAAGAAAGATAAGGAGGAGAATAAGAAGAAGGAAGAAGAGGAGGAGGCGGAGAATAAAAAGGAGAAGGAAGAGAAGGAGGAGGATAAGAAGGAGGAGGATGAAGAGGAGGAGGAAGAGGAGGAGGAGGAAGAGGAGTAAGAAGGAGGAGGATAAGAAGGAGGAGGATAAGAAGGAGGAGGAAGAGGATAAGAAGGAGGAGGAGGAGGATAAGAAGAAGGAGGAGGAGGATAAGAAGAAGTAGGAGGAGGAGGAGGAGGAGAAGAAGAAAGATGAGGAGGAGCATAAGAAGAAGGTAGAAGAGGAGGAGGCGGCGGATAATAAAAAGGAGAAGGAAGAGAAGGAGGAGGATAAGAAGGAGGTGGATGAAGAGGAAGAGGAAGAGGATAAGAAGGAGGAGGATAAGAAGGAGGTGGATGAAGAGGAGGAGGAAGAGGATAAGAAGGAGGAGGATAAGAAGAAGGAGGAGGAGGATAAGAAGAAGAAGGAGGAGGATAAGAAGGAGGAGGAGGATAAGAAGGAGGAGGAGGAGAAGGAGGAGAAGAAGAAGCAGGAGAAGGAGGAGGAGGAGGAGGAGGAGGAGGAGGAGGACACCTGCACAGCCTCCCATTAAAAGTAAACATCTGTAATTTTCCTGATGGGCCGACAAGACAAGACAAGAGACTCATCTCCTCTCATTGGTTAAACTTTATCATCCTCGTTCAATAATTTGTTTGTTGTAAGATCTGAGTTGTTTTTAATCCTTTGCCGTTGGTGTTTGGGTGCGGGCGTTGGTGTTTGGGTGCGGGCGTTGGTGTTTGGGTGCGGGCGTTGGTGTTTGCAGGCTTGCGTGTGTGTAAGGATGTTTGTGTGCTCGTGTGTGTGTGTGTGTGTGTGATTGTGGATTTTTGTGTGCGTGGATGTTTGCGTGTGTGCGCGCGTGAGCGTGTATTTGTGTATGTTTGGGTGTTTGTGAGTGTTTGCGTCAGTGTAAGAGTTTGCGTGCGTGTGTGTTTCTGTGTATCTGTGAATGATCGCGTGAGCGTGGATGGTGATTTTATACGTGTGTGTGTGTTTTGTTCGTGTATGGGAGTAGAAAGAGCGAGAGAGGGGGGAGGGCGAGAGAGGGGGAAGGGCGAGAGAGGGGGAGGGCGAGAGAGGGGGAGGGGCGAGAGAGGGGGAGGGGCGAGAGAGGGGGAAGGGCGTGAGAGGGGGAGGGGCGAGAGAGGGGGAAGGGCGAGAGAGGGGGAAGGGCGAGAGAGGGGGATGGGCGAGAGAGGGGGCTGGGCGAGAGAGGGGGATGGGCGAGAGAGGGGGAGGGGCGAGAGGGGGGGATGGGCGAGAGTGGGGGAGGGGCGAGAGGGGGGGAGGGGCGAGAGGGGGGGAAGGGCGAGAGGGGGGGAAGGGGCGAGAGGGGGGGAGGGGCGAGAGGGGGGGAGGGGCGAGAGGGGCGAGAGGGCGAGAGGGGCGAGAGGGGCGAGAGGGGGAGAGGGGGGGAGGGGCGAGAGGGGGGGAGGGGCGAGAGGGGGGGAGGGGCGAGAGGGGGGGAGGGGCGAGAGGGGGGGAGGGGCGAGAGGGGGGAGGGGCGATAGAGGGGGAGGGGCGATAGAGGGGGAGGGGCGATAGAGGGGGAGGGGCGATAGAGGGGGAGGGGCGATAGAGGGGGAGGGGCGAGCGAGGGGAAGGGGAGAGAGAGGCAATAGAAAGAGGGTGGCGCAAGAGGCGGGAGATAAGAGAGAGGGCAAGAGAGAGGGAGGCGCGAGAGAGAGGGAGGCGAGAAACAGGGAGGGGCGAGAGACAAGGAGGGGCGAGAGACAGGGAGGGGCGAGAGACAGGGAGGGGCGAGAGACAGGGAGGGGCGAGAGGGGCATGATACATATCTGATAATTTTCGTGGAGGCAAAATATGAGAGAATAAATGAATGAGTCAAATAATAATGAAAAGACGAAGGGAAGAGAAAAGACGGAGAAGAGGAAGAAGGCTGAAGAAAATGAGGAGGAGAAGGAGGAGGCAGAGGAAAGCGAGGAAGAGGAGAAAGAGGAAACAGAAGAAATGAGGACGAAGAAGGGGAGAAAACGGTGTGAGAGATAAGTTTTATAAATTTCCTTCTCGGATATTGTAAAAAATTGGCTGGTGTGAAAAAGACGCTATGATAAATATATAAGGAAGAAACCCAAGTGATAATAAAAGAACGAAAGGATAAACGAATTAACTGAGTACAAAGTAAAATAACAATAATAAAATAGATGAAAAAAAAAGATAATTAAGGAAAGAAAATAATTAGAAAAATAGAAGAAAAAAAGGAAGGAGAAAAATAGAAGAAAAAAAGGAAGGAGAAAAATCAAGAGAACAAAAGAAAACAAGAGAGGAAATCAGAAATATTAAAGATAAAGATATGGATAAACAGACAGACAGAGAGACAGACAGATAGATAGACAGAGAGAGATACAAGAAGACAGACATACACATAGAAAAAAAAGAGACAATGACCAGACAAAGGAAAATACCAACAAAACAAAAGTCACTCCAGAGACCTCCACGCTGAAAAATGTCGGCGAAAATGGTCAACGTTAAACCACCAACCACAAATATATATTCTGCCACGAGGTGAAGTTTGCGTCACTGTCCCCGGCGGTGGCCAGAGTACCTACCTCACCTAACTAAGTGTATTATATAGTGTGTGTCTGTCTGTCTGTGGGTGGGGGGGGGTGGGGTGTGAGGGTGGTGTGAGGGGGGCGAGTGTGTGTGTGGGGGGGGGGGGTGGGGTGCATTTGTGGTGGGGGTGCATGTGTGTGGGGTGGGTGGGCGTGTGTGTGTGTGTTTAACCAAGAACATTACAACAACTTCCTATCATTAAGTTGTGTTTATACGAATTCTCCATTAAATACAAACAAGCAATTTACACCAAGAATGAAAATACAATAAATAAAAAAAAAACATTGAAAACGAACCAAACCAAAAAAAAATACAAAAATAAATGTAAAACAAAACAGGAAAAACATTTAAATACGTATAAAAAAAACACATCCACACATCTACACAGTAAAACGACAGTGTGTGGACTATCAACTAAGTAAAACCCAGGGCGCAGGTGTGTGAATTTTTTTTTTTTTTGGCACCAGGGCTTAAATGCCGCGTAACAAAAACAATGAATTAAATAAGTAAAACTGGACAAAAAAAACAAATGCATGAAAAAAAAAACGAGATGGGCCTGCATATGTAATGAATTAAATGTGCAAGTCATTTGGACGTAACTATTGTTGTGTTTATGTACAGTACGTGTACCGGGGAATGTTATCTACCTGGTGACCACTGACCAGATTGTTACCTGTCCCGGGTATGTTATCAACTTGGTGACCTGACATTTGCGTCCCCAGCGTAAGATATCAACCTGGTGAACAAAAATATTTACTGTATTTTTTTTGTAAACTCACCCTAGGGAAACAAGGTATTCGGAAGTATACTGAATATCTATTTTATTTTCTCCCCCCAGGCGGAAGTTAAATGGATAAGCGATACTTCGAACTGAAAGAGAAGGTAAGTGGCTAAAACTTTTCGCTGTTCTCTGAGGCTGTTTTACCTGGCGATGAAAGAGTGAACATGATGGGTGTGGTAGGTGGACGACGAGAGAGTAATTAAGAACAAGGGAACAAAGGGCAGGAAGGGAGAAAAACACACACACACAATAACACCCCTCCCCCATTGTGTGGGATGGAACACGCAGGCTGGAGGATGTGTCAAAAGATAATAATGGTTGCTCCTCGTGATCGAGGACGGCCGGCCCAAGGGCCACCTAGGCGTGAATTTGTTTAAGGTGTAGCAGCTGTCCCCAACACAACAACCACACCCTAAGTTAACAAGCTGCATGACCCAGTGTCAAGGAATAATCCGAGAAGACCGGATAACTCGCCAACTGCACTGGCGAACCATTACCCCGGAATACGATTCGCTCAAGGGGGTAAATTAAGAGACACATGAGGTGGACGGGGCCAGGATAAAAGCCCCCTAGGACAAAAGCCCCTGCGACAAAAGCACCTCAGTAAAAGTGCAAAATAGGACAGTAGCCCCCTGTTTTTATGTTAAAGAGAGGGTCATTAGAAATATCAAAAATATATAGATTTAAATATGAAATTATTACAATTTAAATAATTAGAATATTATAACTCTTTCAATTTTGATATAGAAAATTATTAAATAAATAAAAAATAAAAAAGACGACATATTTTACCTTCTTTTTTTTTTATTTATTTTTTTTTATTTATTGGGCACCTCCCTACATTCTTGTGTAAGGTAAAGCGCAGAAGCGTTTACAGCGCCCAACAGGGAAGTATGCTAAGTTCATGCTTGCCTTTATGTCTCACGAGTTAAGGGCGTAGAAGCCTGAAGAGTCAAGGGCGTAGAAGCCTGAAGAGTCAAGGGCGTAGAAGCCTATAGAGTCAGTGGTTTATGTCATCAAGTTATTGGAAGCTCCAACAACTTGTCCCTGAATACGAATTCCCAACTTTCGATTTACACCAGGTACCTACTTTACTGTTAGATGAACAGGGACTAATGGGAGCTAGGAAGTAAGTCCAAACAACTTCCACCGGCCCGGGAATCGAACCCGTGACATCTCGCTTGCAAGGCAAGAACGGTACCGCTTCTACCACCGGTCCCCCCTTTTTGTTCATTCTGTATTTACTGAGGTGACCCGAGGGCCCAGTGAGGGCACAATGTCAGGGGAGTAATTACCCCAGTAGACAAAACATACGTCATTGCAGATTTAATAAACATTCCTTGTATACTTCTTTATAACTATAACAGAATTCCCGAAGGCTAGGTTAGGTTAGGTTAGGTAAGTTTTCATAAACTGTAAAAAAATAAAATAATTATTTTAAAAATTCATACTATTTCTCCTGGGGGACTTTTATCCTAGGGGGCTTTTGTCCTTGGGGGCTTTTGTCCTAGCGGGCTTTTGTCCTAGGGGGCTTTTGTCCTACACTCGAGGTGGACACGTCATACGGTTGGTTGGAGAAACAAGTTGGGTGAGCACACAAGGTGACTACATTATGGCTAACCCGTGTAGATTTATATGAATATTACGTTACGAATTTTGTGAAAATATTATCCTTTACGTTAATAGTATGAGTCTGAAGTTACCAGTAATAAGTTTTAACATCAACTTTTTCGACTTTTTTTTTCGTTTATAAAATTAATAAAACTAATAATATTTTTTGTTTTTGTATCATAGCCATTTAAAACAGTTATATATATACAGTGTAATTGTAACTTATTTCGTGTATTGTTAAACCTGTTGACGAAAATGTTGCCAAATAAATAAAAATACTGCATCATTGTTTATCTCTATAATTGTGTTGTTATTCACCCCACGTGTATCACCACCCAGGTTATTACATAGCTTATTCGTTTATGTATTTGTGTTGTTTACTTGTCTGTTTGTTTGTTTACTTATTTGCTTATTCATGTATTTACTTATTTATTTGTTTAAGTTATAAAGTGGCTCAAAGGAAGGGTGTAGCGTGGTGGTGTTGAGGCAGCAGGTGTACAGTATGTATATTCACATATGGTAAAACACTTATGGGTGAATATATTAATTGAGAGTTAGTGAATGATTAAAGATAAGAGGAAGAGGAGGATGAGGAAGAGAACTAGATGGAGGAAGAAGACGAAGCTTAGGAGGAGGACAAAGAAAAGGATTAAGACATCGACAGCGGCAAATACGAAGGAAGGGAAGACTAGGAATAAGAGGAGGAGGATATAAGGAAGAAGAAAATTAATATCCCGGAATCGGTGTACGACGGAACATTAAGGAAAAACATTCGGACTCTCAAATTAGGTTTGTCATCGATTATAAGCGGTAACAACTCACAGAAAGAGCCAAGGTACGCCCTGATGAAGGTAAATGCCCCTTGGGATCTTGTGGCACGGGTGACAGGGGAAAGGGGGAAGACGTTGCTGGTGGAGCATACAAGTGGGTGATGTTTCCATGAAGAGAGAGAGAGAGAGAGAGAGAGAGAGAGAGAGAGAGAGAGAGAGAGAGAGAGAGAGAGAGAGAGAGACTAATAATATTGTAAAAGATACAAGGAGAGAGTATTTGCTCCATGGGCCAAGAGTGCTGTTATACACAAGAGGAACAATGACCCGTGGAATAATGAAGAAGGGGGGGGGGGGGCCAGAATGAGGAGCCGGGGCGATAACCACCTGACCTGGGATCTGCATTCTGGCAGTCCCGGTTTCGAACCACACAAGGGGTTGTGTTTATGTACGCGGAAAATTCGTCTATGTTTATATAATGAACTTGGTAGTTGGGACACACACACACACACACCGAAATATAAAATCATCGTTTATCTATACATGTGCCTGTCTATGAAAACACAAAATTTTACCAGTTTAAAATGTTTAACTGGCGAGAAAATAATGTCTCTTGTAGCACTCCTTATATATATATATATAGTAGTTAACGTTTCTTATGGGGGTGAAAGTGTGATATACAAGAGGACGTAAGGATACTGCAAGTCTCGGTACACAAGGGGTGACCAACACCTTCCGTCCCCCACCTGCACAGTAAAGCTAAGTACCCATACACAATTGGGGTTGACTAAAGATGCCCCCAAACACAAACCAGTGACCTTTAGGATAAGAGGCGGACGCTGAATCCACTCGACCGCCTCACCCGTAGGAAAAAAAAAATCCTAAAATGAATGACAGAAACAATTGTTCAATGGCAGAAATATGGACTCATAATAATAGACCTTAGGGACAAACTATACACAAGTTAACTAGAACAGAGGAGGGATTTTCATTATGCAGGCGACGGGGGGTTGTTATATGCAATATCCAGAGGTAATTCAGACTAGGGGAGTGTGCACTGCAAGATAACTTAAGTCAACTTTATGGAATTAACTGATGAAATATTCATATATGGTGAACATAAAGGCGAATGAGCTCTTAAGAGAAAATTGGAATGGGGAATGAAAAATGTGGTAAGCAATTCTGGGTGTTACTGGGTACTGTAATGAGGAAAAGATCCGTCGGGAGGGAAAAGGGTGCGTCGGGAGGAAAAAGGTGCGTCGGGAGGGAAAGGGTGCGTCGGGAGGGAAAGGGGTGCGTCATGAGGGAAAAGGGTGCGTCATGAGGGAAAAGGTGCGTCATGAGGGAAAAGGTGCGTCGGGAGGGAAAAGGGTGCGTCGGGAGGGAAAGGGTGCGTCGGGAGGGAAAGGGTGCGTCATGAGGGAAAAGGTGCGTCGGGAGGGAAAAGGGTGCGTCGGGAGGGAAAGGGTGCGTCGGGAGGGAAAGGGTGCGTCGGGAGGGAAACGGTGCGTCGGGAGGGAAACGGTGCGTCGGGAGGGAAACGGTGCGTCGGGAGGGAAAAGGTGCGTCGGGAGGGAAAGAAAATACAAACAAGATAATTAAGTAAAAGTCACTTGCGGTCAGATATAAGAGAATCAAAGCTATGAAATGGATCAGAGAGAGAGAGAGAGAGAGAGAGAGAGAGAGAGAGAGAGAGAGAGAGAGAGAGAGAGAAAATGTTCCTGATGGGAGGAGTCAGTGATAAAACAAGAGGAAAGGAAGAAGAAAAAAGACGTACTTGGGACAGATTTAGGAGAAAATGAGTAAAGAAAATATTCCAGTACATCATTGAAAGAATGAATAGAGCAAAATAATCATGTATGGGTAAAAATAACAGACAGTTCGAAAACATTATTCACAGAACCTAACCATTAGGGTCTGGTTAGGTTAGATTAGAAAAGAATTAAGAATACACGGCCCCATTTAATCAGATACCGTTTAACTACAGCTGGTGCAGTCAAAACTCGGTGTTTGGTTAAAGGTCACACAGGTAGTAAGAACAACACTGGTATATGCTCAAACTCAATAACCCTCGATACCGCCCCCCTACCTACCTACCAACAGCGAAAAATGTTGACGATCATCTCAAAAATATCCCAGAAAGGAAGGAGAGAGAGAGAGAGAGAGAGAGAGAGAGAGAGAGAGAGAGAGAGAGAGAGAGAGAGAGAGAGAGAGAGAGAATAACAGTAAACATATTACCACCGCAGTGACATCAAAAAAGTTGCACCTCATAAACACCTAATATAGGATTCATGTAGTGAAATAAAAGACCCAGATGAGGAGGAGACGAAGAACATAAACAGGAGGGGTGTGGCTGTGGTACCCGCTGATTAAGAGTAAGTGAACCCACCAACAAACACAGCCTTGGTATGAACCTTTTATGACTCAGCCGGGAAATGAGGAGGTGAATAAATTATACGTCTAATTGGGTAACGGCATCCCACCACCACCACACCTGATGTAGAATACACGGCCACCATCATATCTTGTATAAACCTCTCTCTCTCTCTCTCTCTCTCTCTCTCTCTCTCTCTGTTTAAACAATCCCCAACACACCCACCTCCCCCCCCCCCCCACACACTCAGGGTTTACTCTCGCATGCATCGGATAAGACATGGAGGTCGACGGGATTCTGATTGCATGCCAGGTGGACACGTATTAATACCTGGAGGAGGACCCATGTTAATACCTGGAGGAGAACATGTTTTAATACCTGGAGGAGGACATGTGTTATTACCTGGAGGACCTGTGTTAATACTTGGAGGACACGTGTTAATACTTGGAGAACACGTGTTAATACTTGGAGGACACGTGTTAATACTTGGAGGTGGACACGTGTTAATACTTGGAGGTGGACACGTGTTAATACTTGGAGGTGGACACGTGTTAATACCTGGAGGTGGACACGTGTAAATACCTGGAGGTGGACACGTGTTAATACCTGGAGGACGTGTTAATACCTTTGTTAAAAACTATATGTAAAAGCATAATTCATATATACTTATAACTCGCACATGTTGACAACTGGACCATGCTTCGTGTGATGACGTGATACAATGACATGCTCACATATGTTACGCTGATATAATGACACATTCCCTTTAACACATTGCTATTCAATAAATCGACTTAAGAAACTAATATCTTCACACGTGTCATGTGTAATATCCACTTGAAGATGTTAATTACGTATACGTGTGTGTGTGTGAGAGAGATGCATATCGTAATTAGAATATAAACAGTGTATATTCTGTGTAAATCGTTCTTTCTTGTTTAATTATTCTTATTACTATTATTATTATTATTATCATTTGTTCTTGTTATTTGCGTTGCCTTATTGGTATGATTAATTGTTATTGCTTGTGACAATAATTGTTGTTGCAGCTGTACTCGTAGTGGTGATGGTTGTTGTCTTTGTTAGTCGACTATTGTAGTTGTCAATATAATTCCTACTAATTTTGCTGTTGATTTTTCCCGTAAAATTTCTTCATTATTACTGTGATGTCACATCATCATCTTCATTTGCTAATTCTCTTCATATGGTCGTGATTTAGTCAAGACACCGCAACACTCAAAATAATTCTACCTTATAATACGACTAAGAAATTGTACCAGCACTTGGCCAATACCTGTGTGACTGCTGGCCTCACACGCACACGCAATGGTCGATGTGGACAACCAAATCATAATATTAAATTGCAAATTAAACAGCCTTGATTGACACGCTATAAAATAAGTTCAATGATTTAAACACACACACACACACACACACACACACCTTGCAGGTGCTTATCAGTGAATCCATTAGCGGAGTCCATTCCACTACCTGTTTTTGCTGAGGGTTATTCATACACAAGACGCCTGCTTTACGCGCGGCGCCAATCGACTCTGTCGTGGACACAGTCGTAGGCAGTTTCTAGAGCTAACTATAAAAATTTATTGATTGTACAGTTGCAGAAATGTGTTCCTACACCTACTGTGGTAGCCCGTATCTCCAAACGACATCGTCACAGTATTAGTAGTATCACTATTTATAAATGAATGGGTATTGGTCGTGTAACGACGGACGTATGACTGGTGGATAGGTTCTCCATAGGTCATATAGATTGGCAGTTTGGAAACACGGGTTACCACAAAGGGTGTAGGAACACAAATCCGCAACTGTACCATCTTTCGCATCGGTAATAAGAGCCGCGCCTTGTGGCTAGAGCCAGGGAGCAGGTCTCGGTCATTAGCCCGGGCCTGTTGCACAAAGACTGACAGTGTCTCAGTCACTCTCCGGGAAAGTCGTGGCCTTGAGCTGTCTCGGTATATTTAACTATAGAGCTTATACACCCTGTTATAACTAATCTAAGGGTTTTCATCAATACCTACAACGAGAGACCTGAGTACAGTGGATCTGACCAATCTGTGGATAAACCAGTAGGTAGTAGGCAGCTACCAAACAGGGAGGTACTACCGCCTGGGAAGGTATTGGAAGCATAATGTGTTGTCTAATGGTAGACCCTGCTGCCATATGGCATCACGAAAATTGTGACCAAGACCCAGGTTGCTGATCTGACTTTCTGCCTCAATTGTTTCTCTTACTTTGACAACGACGTACATATATCGTTTCTCACTATTTATTTATTATAATTTTGTATTTTTTTTATGGTTCTTTATTATTATATTATAAGTGTTATTATTATTATTGTCATTATTATTTTATTTTTATTTTTTATTATAAAATTTATTTACTATGAATTATTATTTTATTTTTTATTATAAATAATATTTACTGTAAATTATTATTATTATTATTATTTTTATTACATTTTCGCCCCCCAGGCCCTCATATGGGTCAGTGACCTGTGCCCGGGTGGGCTAATTCTGTAAGAAAAAAGAAAAAAAATCGAGTACAATGATGTCAGCTACCTGGATACCGTTCGACAGGCTACCTGCAGTAACTTTGAAACTGGTGGAGCAACTCAGAGACTCTTCAACAGCGTGTGCGTGTCTTTTACGTATGGCTCCATACTCATAAGATAAAGACTTCTTTCTGCCTGCCTGCCTGCCTGCCTGCCTGCCCTCCCGCACATATATGACATTTCCTGGTACTCGGTAACTAAACCCGCTTCTGCACCTTATGATTTTTTATTCCTTGATATCACAAAGTCCAAATGGGTAATACTGCCCCAAGAATAACAACAGAGTAAAGGTAATGTCACGGTACAAATCCGGCGGTTGGTTATGTCAGCAAATTAGAGGTAAGAACTTATTACCAACATCGATATAAGACCACCTTACAGGAACGCCCCTTGTCTGTAGCAATAAGAAAGAAGATCGTTTTTTTCAAGCCGTACCTTGTAGGAGTTATATGTTGGCTTCTCTAAGTCACCAAGACTTGTAGGGAAAAACGACATAATAATAAAGATAATTCAAATGACATCTTCTATGACACTATGTAGTCAGTCGTCCACCTCTCTGCCAACAACTACTACCACCACTTCGCTCGATAAACTTTATGCTAATGTGGAGTCTAATAATTTTTCCCGGGAATATCGATTATGTCTTTGGGAATCACATTACGTCCCGAGAAACCCGAAATATATTGAAATAGTAAACCATCGATTTCCGATGCAATTTCAGAAAACAATTCTTAAGAGGTCCAGATTAAGTAGATTTCACAGACGATGCCAGGGTGATAAACTCCGCCTTAACTAATGTCTGGGTAATTTTCATGGCTACTTTCGGAGTCGGGTAAATATATATATTAGTGATGGATCCGATGTTACATTTCTGACAACCGATTTCCCAAGTTATGAATCCCTACATTTTCACGTCATTATAACTTCACATGTCATACATCCATATATAGTTAGCCTACCATACATCCATACATAGTTAGCCTATCATACATCCATACATAGTTAGCCTATCATACATTCATACATAGTTAGCCATTCATACATCCATACATAGTTAGCCTATCATACATCCATACATAGTTAGCCTATCATACATCCATACATAGTTAGCCTATCATACATCCATACATAGTTAGCCTATCATACATCCATACATAGTTAGCCTATCATACATTCATACATAGTTAGCCTATCGTACATCCATACATAGTTAGCCTATCATACATTCATACATAGATAGCCTATCATACATTCATACATAGTTAGCCTCTCATACATTCATACATTTTCTCGTCCTCTCTTTTTTTCAAGACAATAAGAGCAAAAATGAAACACCCCAATACGCTGAAGTGTTCCAATATCTATTTCGTAATGCCTGATTGATTAGCCACTCACTCATTCCGAACGATTATCGTAATTCATTCGAGTGGATTATGATTAATGAGTTCGTCTGTGATTGGTCCGAAAAATGCAGCTTTTTCCCTCACTCTCTCTCCATCTCTGTATTTAATTACCTTTGCTAAAACCGAAGAGAGAGAGAGAGGAGGGGAAAGAGAGAGAGAGGGGAAGAGAGAAAAGAGAGGGGGGAGAGATAAAGAAAGAGAGAAAGAAAGAGAGAGAGAGAAAAGGAAAGAAAGAAAAAGAAAGAGGAGGGAGGACAAGGAGACATGACAGAGTGCCAACCAACTCATGTTAAAATCGATCTCAGGACACAAGAAGATAATTAATGACCTGTAAGGGCCATCAACCAGACCTCAGGGCCACGCATGATTTATCTCCAACTCAGGGAATAAGAAGGGTGAAAAATTAGGTCCTCACTACCCGTAAAAAAAAAATGATGATTCCTCGACAACATTTGTTCTACGAGAAGCCATTAAAATGGGAATCGGATTTCAGCATCGGTGTTCATGTAATATAATTTTACTATTGTTTATAAAATGCTAATTGATGTCTTTTACTGTATTACTTATGATAAATACCTAAACATATCTTAGGTGATTATATTAATATGAATATTTTTTTTTTCCAGACAAATGTTTAGATATAACGAAAGTGCTTGAATACACACACATTATTATTATTATTATTTGTGGCTAAAAGTATTTGTTCCATCTAACTTGCCAATGTTTATGTTTATATGACAGAAGTCCCCCCCCCCCCCGCTATACACTTACGGTTGATGTATGATTAATTTCCAAGAACATTATTTTGACCTTCCTAATACTCACCACAATAATCATCTACAACTCACTATACATTTATCACCATCCACAATACTCATTACATAGCCATCACCTTCCATAACTTTCACTATATAACCATAACCATACTCAACACTCACTATACAACCATAACCATCCACAACACTCACTATACAACCATAACCATCCACAAGACTCACAATACAACCATAACTATCCACAACACTCAGCACAACCATAACCATCCACAACACTCACTATACAACCATAACCATCCACAACACTCAGCACAACCATAACCATCCACAAAACTCACTATACAACCATAACCATCCACAAGACTCACAATACAACCATAACCATACACAACACTCACTATACAACCATAACCATCCACAACACTCACAACAACCATAACCATCCACAAAACTCACTATACAACCATAACCATCCACAAAACTCACTATACAACCATAACCATCCACAACACTCACTACACAACCATAACCATCCACAATACTCACTATACAACCATAACCATCCACAACATTATTCATCACCACAGCCACCCACAACACTCACAATTACAACTATCCATAACACCCATCTTATTACAACTCTCGCCTTATAGTTCACACTCACAATGACAATACCCATAACCCGCCACTCTAATTCCTGTATGGCACCCTGGCTGTCCAAGAGCTTCTACACCCCTTCAGCGCCCAGACCCGTCACCCAGGCAGGTCTCAAGAAACACTACTGCTGCTAGGGTACTCCCTACAGCCAACCACTGGCCCACCCTCCCCACCATAGCCCCAGGATCATCACCAGCAGTCAACGAAAGATCAGCATGGGGCAACACAGACGCACTGACACAACAGGTAGCTGCCAACACACCCCGTAAATACACACAAACAGAAGAGATCAATGATTTGAAAACTTAATTAAAGAACTCAAAGCTCAATTTGAAGCTCAAACTGATATGTTAAACAGTCTCTGCGATGCACTACAGAAAAAATCACACCACCAACACAGAGCAGCAGCTATGGAAAGACTACAATAAAACTGAAAAAATTCAAATGTCAGTACCAGATATGAAAACGCAAGATCCACGAGGAACTAGTGACCATGCAGAGGAAAACAGTGACGCTGGTAACAGTTCTACTGATGCCTCTGTGGACTTGGTCAGTGAAGATGAACAAACACAAACAGAAAATGGTGGTGATGTCGAGTGTAACCAAAGTGTGTTGATGTCTGCCACTGAAATACAACAACTGTTGAGCAGTACATGCTCCAGAAATGTTTCAAAAATGTTATAAGGCCTACTGCCTGCAGAAGGGCGAGGCGGCATGAACATGTAAAAAAAAAAAATATCATAGTGCCTTCTGCATATTTCCAAATACAGTTCATAAGGGCCAGTGTTAATACCAGACAAAGATACAGAGATGTGAAGGTGATGAGTTAGAACATCTCATCCCTCAGAAAACGATACCCTGACCTACACCACAAAGTTGTGACTGAGGACATCAATACTGTGTCTGCAGGAGTGTCTCACACCTAATGGTAAGCCCCCACCCAGTCTGCCCAATTATGAGTATTATGATCCTAGATCTACTCACACATGTTTGATGTGTGTTAAGAAGTCACTACCCCATGTAGTCACAATCCAAAGTTTCGACATCCCCCTGACTGGGTGTTCGCCGAGGCCAGGGTTGAGGTAAGGCTGGGTGATCGAACGCAGACATTGCACCACCACAACACCCCAAGACTCACAGCACATGAGCATGGAAGGCTGTTACACTGGATAAGTGGTTACCTAAACATCAGAAGGGCAACTGCACTGTTTCAGGGTTACAAAAGTGAAGTTAATGATATGCAACTTGGAACCCCCAAGGTGGGTTACTTAGTTCCACTTTGTTCTTATGAATGCATTATTAAATTCAATACCAGACAACCCCAGCATTATCACAATCGGCTATTCAGATGATATTCTTATACATACTAAAACTCATCGTGAAATGTAAACCACCCTGAACCATGTTCACGCAGCCTGTGAGAACCTCGGTCTTATTATCTCCACTGAGAAAACTAAGGTATTCAACAAAGAAGCTGCTAACCGCAAACGCGGCCCCACCAAGTTCAACACTATTGACTATATGTCTCCTTTAAATATCTTGGTGTTTCCGTTCCTGCCATACAACACCTAACCCACCAATGTACTGACAGACTGAAACCTCTTAGAAGTGTAGCGGGGCACAGCCCACATTTTGGTGCTAATATTAGAATCGTTAAAACAATGTACCTAGGCTATATAAGATCTCCGATAGATTACCACGCACCAGTCCTGGTCCTTTGTGACGTGAAAGGCATTGACAAGCTCGGAAAAATGCAAAATAAAGCCTTCAGAATTATCTTAGGATGTCTCATGAGCAGTAAAGCACTTAATGTGAGGAAAGAACTACTGTAGGTATACCCAGTGTCAAAGGTAGAATAATTGAAGCCAGCCTGATGATAGTCCTGAGGCTTTTTGCGTGGTGATCCTGATAACATTGTTTCCTTAAAATTACTAGAATGTATGAACCATGGGACTGGTGAATTCACGTGAATCCAAATTACAGCTACACATATGAAGATGTTTGGACTAGACCACCTATACAAAGTTGAGACACAACAGCGCTTCCTGCCACCCTGGCGGACAGTTCCCTTCGTTATCACAATACCGACATATCCGCCTAAAAAATTAATTATATAAAGTATTTATCTCCAACACACTGCCAAAGTGAGAGCTCTTGAACACATACACACACTACAGACTGATAATATCACACAGACCATCTACACTGATGGATCTCTTAACACCGCCTGTGGGAGGACTGGAAGTGCTATTGTTGTGACTCAACCTGACGGTAATACAATTGAAAAATGAGTTAGAATTAACAACTGGGCATCCACTCTACAAATTGAATTAGTTGCCATACTCACAGCTATTAAATTCATTGAAATCACTGTCACTGACAGTCTCATCATCACTGACTCATCACCCTCAACTCAAGTTGTCACGCGCTTGTCTCTGAAGCCAGACATAAATATGCGTACCTTGTTGACCCGAGTGTCAAGATCAAACTATTGTGGGTCCCCTCTCACATAGGCCACAAAGAACATGACAGAGTTGATGCCCTCGCCAAACTCGCGTCTAACAAAGACACCGTTGAATACAATCTGGGTCTGTCAAAAAGAACCCTTAAAACTGAAATTAGGAAGGAACTTATTTATGAATTTGACGCAAGCAGACAAGTGCAAACAGGCACTAGTCGATCCATAGTTTACCATGATGAGATGTATCAAATGAAACATGTATATGGAGCAAGTAACAAGATCACTAGTTTACAAGATGTTGTAACCGCGAGACTAAGGTTAGGATATAAGTACCATTAGCAGTATGTTCCTCAAGCAGATGTGAACAATATTAAATGTAAAGTGTGTGGCCAGACATATGGCCACACACTTGAACACTACGTCCTCGACTGTGTGAAGATAGAACCTTTTAGGGACAGGTCCAAGCACACGGTGCGTGAAATGGCACAACACTTCATCTCTAATGGCAAGATTGCCGACATATTAAGATTGTATCCACTTTTTTGCACTTAGTAACTATATCAGCTCCCATGTATAAAACCAAACACACTTTGTGCTTGAATACCTCTCACCCAAATGTGAATATCAAAGTGTGCGGCCAGACATACTGCCTCACACTCCGGTACTCCCGCAGTTGCTAATAAGTTACCCTTTATGTACAGAACTAAACAAATAATTTATTTGAAATACTCTAACATTCAATGCCATAATATCTTGACCACTGGGATTAGTTATTCTGACCCTTTGTAAACCCTGCTATGTAATCCGTTTGCGCTACCGCTCACAGGATGAGTGTGGGGTGCACAATAAACCAGCCGCTCTAAGTGGCAAAATTATAAATTAAAAAATTCATCCTCCAACACGACACCGGTTACAGGTAGGATCTTCAACCAACTACAACTCAACATAACATAGCATAACATAGCATAACACAACATAACATGACACAACATAACATAGCATAACAATAATAGTTCTCGCCGCCATCATCATATTCAGCCACTGATAATGTATTCCTTCAGGCAAGTAGACGCAGCAATTCCCTACCAATGACACTCTTGTATTCACGCCATCAACCCTGTGAATACGATAACAATCACATCTGTGCAATATTTTAGCCCTTCGAGTATGACGTCTTAGCCCTTTGAGTACGATAACTTAACCCTTTGAGTACGGTACCTTAATCTTTTGAGTACGATAACTTGTGCCTTTGAGTACGATAACTTAACCCTTTGAGTATGATAACTCTTTTAGTACGATATTTTAACCCTTTGAGTAGGATGACTTAACCCTTGGAGTACGATATCTTAGCCCTTTGAGTACGACACCTTAACCCTTAGAGTACGAGTCAAAAGTTTTATGGCTTGGGATTGATTGATATTTTAAGAGACTATCAAATTACATCAACCAGAAAACCACCTTACAAGTTCTGGGCTTAACGTCATAGAGTTAAATAAATCATGTTAATGAATGCATGCCAGTACATTAACTATTTATCCGCGGCAGGTGTAGCTCCGGTTATGAATTGTGAATTTAGGGCACAGCGTTGAGGGTCCACAGGGCACAGCGTTGAGGGTCCACAGGGCACAGCGTTGAGGGTTCACAGGGCACAGCGTTGAGGGTCCACACGGCACAGCGTTGAGGGTCCACACGGCACAGCGTTGAGGGTTCACAGGTCACGCCTGGTCACACCACCTCCCAAGATTCAGACCTCAGTGATAGTGGCTTTACTGTAAACACTGGTGGTGTGACAGCACCACTGCCTCGGGCAATCCCCTGCCCTCTGTCAACTTCCACTCTGCCCAAACCGCCCAATTTGCCAAACCGATGATTCTGAACTTCCCGAGGACTCTCCTACACTCAAAGACGTCGCTGATCGGTTTAAATGGACGACGAAGTACTACAAACAACACGGCATCGTCCTTCAATTCCTCAAAGGTAGGAACCGCAACCATGTCGAGTGTTTAACTCCTGAGACCTATGAAAGACTTTATGCTGTCGGACTTAATGGGGTTCCCCCCCCCCCCCCCCCCCGCTGACTGTTGTCACATCTCGATCAAACAATTTCCTCTGGTTGCTGATATCGAAGATGCTAAGGGGACATAATCCTTTTATACTCAATATTCGCTGACACTACCGAGGGAATATCCTGCAAGCCACCGTAAGTGTTAAATGGCAGGGAGGAAATGCCCAACCACTGTTAATGCACACCCAGTCCTCCCCCCACTTTATGCAGAACCCTATCATCCCGGGCATGCATTTTGTGTTGTCTCTTGCCATTTGGGTCACACCATCACGGCCTGCTGCCGACGTGATCCTCCTAGATGTCGTTTCTGCTCAAGTCCCCTTCACTCCGCCGTCTGTACTCATAAAATCAGAGACCACAGTGCTGAAGGTAGTGTGAGCACGGTAGTTGAATCCACGTGCTGCAATTCTCGTGGCCGGCAGAATACCACTCACCCACCCTCTGTACCAGCCCCCGCAAACCCCTCGACAACCCCCTTCCCACTGAGTGGGAACCAACCACTGCCGTTATCACCTGAGGAGTTACTCCCCCTGCCGGCCAACTCAGGTACTACACGTCCACCCTCTGTGGTGAAAACCAGCAATCCTCAAAACCAAGTGACAGACGCACCTCCCACTCAATCTGGGAACCGCCCTCAACACTATCCTGTCATCTTAATTCTGTTGGTTGTAGCACTTGTGAGCATGTTAACCCCCACTATTATAACTTTCTTTGACCTTCCTTTTTCACACCTCAATGACCCTGAGTTTTTGCTGTTCCTTGATCAGTAGCAATGTTCCTACAATGATGATGCTAGTGTCATTCCCTTTGATGTGCTAGATCGTATGTGTTACACCCTCTTTACTCATGATGTCGAAACAATACTTCCTCATATTGACCCTGATGCCTTTCTACAAAACTCACTGGGTTACACCAACCCAAATTGTACCTATTACTTTCCTGACTCTCCCGAGTTTAGTTCTAGTCTTCTTCTACCTCATTCCTCCTCCTTAATTAGCCATAACATTAGCAGTATTCCCCTTCATTTAGATAGCGTTTTAGATCAGTGTATATCTTCTTGTGCCCACAAATTTGATGTACTTGAGTTCTGTGAGACCAAACTCACTAACGTTATTGAACACACTGCGTCAACACGTCACGATACAGTGGTGTTGTCTCCCTATATACTGATGTCAAATATAACGCTTCTTTAAGAGATGATTTAAAGGTTCAGGAGGAGTTTATGGAAAGTGTTTTCAATGAATTACGTAACGACTCACGAAATATCCCAGTAAGGAATTTTCTTGATAAATTTTCGGAGCTTATCTCCATCATATGTTCGGAGAGGAAATTTTGCTACATTACAGGAGATTTCAACCTTGATCTATTAAAATCAGAAACCGAGACCTCAGTATTAGACCTTCTTGCTACCTGTCATTCTAAGCTCTTCTTTAACACTATAACCAAACCCACTAAAGTAACTGCCACCTCTGCCACTGTGAGAGAACACATTTGGACTAACAACACTCCTAACAATCTAGCAAGTGGAATTATTTATAACAATATCTCATATCACTTCCCAGTTTTTGTCATGTATAAAACAGCCACAAGACCTGAAAGGTCTAGTAGAGTCTCAATACAATACAGAGACTACTGCGCTGACAACATGCTCCTTTTTGAAAACAACTTATTGAGAAACCTAACTGGAGAAACTACATACAAGCCATTCACAGTAAAGTCAATAAGCAGTGGGGTATCATGTATCACACTCACTGTCTCAGCAATGAAAGAAATCTATCATGATCTTGTTTACCAACACCTGATACACTTTCACACACTATGGGGGCCCTCTGGGTCTTCATAAACACAATCCCTGGTTACTGCACAAAATAGAGTTGTGAGGACAATGACCTACTTGAAAAAAAAAACAGATCACACAAACGAACAATTTGCTAAATTGAAAATGTTAAAATTCGAGGATATTAACATCAACTGCTGTGCCCTCTTTGTTTACAAATCTGTCAATCACGTGGTTGACAACAATTATTTCCAGTTACGGAATAATCAGAGATACAACTTAAGGCACCAAGAGCTACTAAGACCTCCCCCCACATGCGCTCCTCTCAGTCCCAGACCTCCATAAAATATCATGGTGTGAAGGTGTGGAACAACTTATCCCCACCCATCCGAGCAATGACGACGCTCCCTTCCTTTAAGAGTTTAAATCATCTCTTAAAAATATCTATTGTCTAAGTATTAATATTTTTTGTAATACCTCCTATATATACCTGCTTTTATTCAACCATACAAACCGTTTTATCAGAAATTATCATGTAGATAAATAAGAAATTACCATGCAGAAAACATATTTGCCAACTAGACATAATCCTGACAGCTCTGTCCTCTTGTCCAACCTTAATACTGTACAACCCATGTTGTACTGCTTCCCCATTATATTTTTTTTCAATTCCACTGTAACTTATTTATAAACTTATAATATAAATGTTAAAAAAAATAAATAACATAAAATAAAATAAATAAATATCGAAGTGATAACGTGGTAACATTCTGAGATGTTCTTATTACCACCATGCTATGTGTACTACTTCAGATGCTATTAAATGTTACATAATACTTAGTTGAGATAAATGTACAGTATATATCAGGTGACTACAAGAGAGCTCAGGCTCTCAACTGGCTCAGTCATGTTAATATTGCTATTATTATTCAATCTGTATCTGTGGTTGTCTGGTTAAATAAACTGTTTCACTTAAATTAAATGCTGACTCGCGGCGCACTGCCCCAAACATCCTTCTGTCCCTGGGGACAAACTCCCCCCCCCTCCCCCGGCTCTTCACCCGCCATCTCTCTCTCGAACATCTCGGACATCTACCTGACAGCCTTGCACGACTGACCCATCCATCTTCACCTTTTCTTACAGGGCTACGCCCCCGGCAAGGCCTCAACTTGCTGTAGCACGCCGCCCTCTGCCGCCACCTCCGGCGCCACCTTAACTCCACCCTCACGCTCCTGGGCCCCGTGCCCATCTCTACTCTGACGCTGCCAGGCCTTGCGCTCTCACCTATGGGCTCTCCAACTCTTCTTTGGCAAGGTGATACAGTTCATGTTACTCCTCCGCAAACCAGAGTGCTGTATTGATCCCTCCTTGCCGTCATCATCGACCTACACCGCCGAATGGTGCCCTTTGTGAGCCCCACCTACCCACCGCCGCCGCCCGCCAATGCTGCCGCGACGCTCTCCTGGCTTGTCCCGGCGTGCCCTGTTTTTCCCAAGCGTCGACCTGACTCTTTCCCACACCCCGACCCTGTCTACTCCATGTCCACCCCGTGTAAGCCTTGCCTGCTCCTGTCTCTAGGCTGTCCTCACCAGGGCTCCCTGTTGGACCAGTTCTTCGCGCCTTATGGCCCATACCGAGGTCATGCACGTGGACTACGTACCTCCGTCAAGAAGGACGACCCTTCACGAGGATGCAATTGCCGACGCACACTCCAGCACACCCACTTTACTGAAAGGGTTGTCCCTTAATATTGTCAATGGTTATGTGGTCCCTTCCACCCCCGCCGTACCTATCCTACCACAGCAGTCCCCAGCCGTCACCAATACCCTTCCTCCTGACCAAATATCCCTCCCCCTAGAGACAGGCCTGTCACTTGACTTATTAGGGACCTGCCACGCATTGCCATAAACAGATGTATTGTATCTGGAATCTTCCTCCACACACTCATCCTGTTACTATGTGTAACTTACCGACATAATCTATGGCGTTTCAGGCACTTACGCACGACATTGCACGAGTCAAGAAGGCAAGCATGAACTCTGCATGCTTCCCTTTTAGGCGCAGTAAATGCTTTTGTACTTCGCCTTGCACAGGATGATGAAAAATTATAGAGAATGAGAACGTGAAGGAGGAGGAGGTGGTGGTGGAAAAAAAGGAGGAGGGGATGGAAGAGAAGATGGAGGACGACGAAGTGGAGGAGGAGGAGGACAAGAAGTAGAAGAAAAAAAGAGGAGGAGAAGAAAGAGGAGGATGAGGAGGAGGAGGAGGAGGAGGAGGAAGATGAGGAGAAGAAAGAGGAGGAGGAGGAGGAAACAAAAGAAAGAAGAAGAGGAGGAAAGAAGAGAAAGATGAAGAACGGGAAGAATAAAGAATGGAGTAGAGTAGAACTTAATCACGACAGGTAACATTAATTAACCCGACTTTCACCACAAGAAAAAACACTTAATCAGCTCCCACTTGCACCACAATATTGTAACCCACCAGTAAGGATTCACCAAAATGTAGAAACTTACTTTTTAATATACAGGTATTGTGATAACAGCGAGAGGGGGTGGTGGGAGCGGGATGGGGGGGGAGAGAAAGAATAGAGCATACAGAGAGAGAGAGAGAGAGAGAGAGAGAGAGAGAGAGGAGAACAAGACTAGAGAAACAGACAGACGAGAGACACAGACGAAACACACACACACACACACACACACACACACACACAAGGATCAAGCGACTGTTATATTAATTTCGTCTTCCAGGTACAGGCCACTCTAATATACCAAAGGCAATATTAACACTGGCACAAGACAACCAATTCGGAATGTGACCCGACACCAAATACTTTATGATACACGTAAATATAAAACGCTAACATAGACAAAACTGAATTAAGGAACATATCAATATTATCCCCCAAGAGGTGGAAATAACAAAAGTGAGGAATTCAGTGAAATGGATAAATTCGAGGTAAAGTTAAAACGGAATAAATGAAAATAAAAAGATAAGAATAGAATTAAGAAACACAAATAATAATAACATGGGAGTATATCAGAGAAAAGACAAACAACAACATCGGAGAAATTATATAACAAAAATAACGAACAACTCTTACTTGGCTCAGGGTCGTGTCACATTGGGCCCCACACCCAAAATACTAAATCTCTCTGCCTCCTCACCACCAACAACACCATCGTCACCACCACCAGTACCACCTACACCACCAACCATGCTTACTTTTACCTAACTTATAAACCTTACACTTGAGCTCCTTGCCCCCTCGCTGCTGGTGCACCTTGAGTCAGATCCATAAACCTGTGTGCTGACTCGAGGTGGAAAGAGCAAGAGTACAAAAAATTAATGAATGAATAATGAGCTTTTATAGTGGTGGAGGGGTGAGTAGAGGAGGTGGTGAGTGGAGGTGGTGGTGGTGAGTGGTGGTGGTGGTGAGTGGAGGAGGTAGGGGTGAGTGGAGGATGTAGGGGTGAGTGGAGGAGGTAGGGGTGAGTGGAGGAGGGGGGCGAGTGAAGAAGGGGGGCGAGTAAAGGAGGGGCGAGTGAAGGAGGGGGCGAGTGAAGGAGGGGGCGAGTGAAGGAGGGGGCGAGTGGAGGAGGAGAAATAGATCTGTGGAGGCGAAGACGTTGCTGGAAAGTGGGTGGTCATGGGTGGAAGATGTGCTAGTGGGTAGTGATGGTGAAGAAACGAGTCTTGTTGATATTCGAAGACGTTAACCCCTTGAGTACGATGAGTTTAACCCTTGAGTACGAAACCAACACCTGGAGTACAATAAATTAACCCATTGAAAAAACGAATACCTTATCCCTATGAGTACAATGACTTAAACATTCGAATACAATTGGCTTAGACCCTCGAATACGATGACATTTTCCCCTTGAGGAAAACTATACCTGGCGGATAACGTCATCACACTCGCGGGGTTAAAGGTGATCTCTCCTCCTCGAGTACACTGCTAGTAACTGATGGGCCCCTCACCTCTCCTGCGTCTACCTACGGGGGAATGGGTGAAGACTTGACGTGAATAATGCTCCTGGATATTGCTATTAATATTCCTCAAGATGAATGAAATTAGATTCTCTCTCTAGCTTTGATATCAGTAAATGTTAATAAAGAAAACGATATATCATTTTTAGTATGTTCATCTTTGGGTCAGGAAAAAAAAAACACGAATTTGTCTTTAAAAAATTATGAGGGACGAGACAGCGCTGAGAGACGTGTATGTGTATGTGTGTGTGTGTGTGTGTGACAAGTTTATTTTTTTCTGTCAGTGGACATCTGCTATCTCATAATGATCCCCATTTTTGTGTCTGTACAACTTCTATCTTATAATGTGGTGAATGCCCCCTCTCATTCCTAACTGACCATGACACACACACACACACACACACACACACACTTTTCTTACACTCCAATTTGTTTTATTTTTTGGGGGGCCTGATAACCCGCCATGCGTCTGACACACGGAAAAATAATACAATTTATTTTGACGTGAGATGAAACATGTTGAGAACTTCTACCAACTTTAGACCGAGTGTCATTTTTTATGTACCTCAGTGAAGATAAAACGACGTAGAGAGATAAAACACACACACACACACACACACACACACACACACACACACACACGAACACTTAACACCGTAACAAAATAATCATTAAGTATTTTATTACCAACGTGAATCACCAAATTAAAGGCAACGAAACTATATCCCCCACTAATATCCCTGACATTCAGAGTGCCGGTGGAGCGTGGCTGAGCACACACATCAACCTAATCTCTCTCTCTCGCTCTCTACTCCTGTCTGTGAGAGAGAGAGAGAGAGAGAGAGAGAGAGAGAGAGAGAGAGAGAGAGAGAGAGAGAGAGATTTTATTACAAGAAAACACATCCACAGAAATTATGTGTTTTCCTCGCTACACTACTATGGGTAAATGGTCTTATGATGACACAATCAGGAGTCGGTGTCTCCTTCCTGATAATATTTCCCGTTAGTGTCGTCACTACCTGCAGCGCCCTGACCTGACTACCACCTGACCATCATTACCACCTGACCATCATTACCACCCGACCATCATTACCACCTGACCTCTGCTGACCTCCTCACACGTAATAATTATAATGTTTTAAATACAGTGTCATCGAAAGAGGTGTTTTAATATAGTGTTATAATGGTCCTTGTGCTTTATTATAGCCTTTTATATAGCAGTATACTGTCCGCTATACATTCTCCTCTCATATGCTATTATATAAATGTTTTTGCTTGTTATATAATTTTTATGTTGTTTTTGTTGCTGTGATTGTATTAATTCTTGTTGTTTTTGATGGTGGTGGTTGTTGCTGTTGTAGTTGTTGATGTGGTTGTAGTTGTATGAGTTATTGTTTTATTACCGTTGTTATGGTTGTGGTTGTAATAGTTGTTGATGTAGTATTATTTATTGATGTTGTTGTGCTGGTTGTATCTATTAGTTGGTACGGTTACAGTTGTCGTTGATTTTGTGGTTGTAATTCTATGTTTTTGCTGCTGTTGAATGTTCTTGTTATTTTGGTTGTAGTTGTTTTGGTTGTGGTTGTTGCTAATGTTGGTGATGATATCTGCAGCCCCAGGACACGACGGCTAAGGCATTAAACAATGTACAAACAAATAAAAAGAAGTTGTTGGGAGAGGCGAAGAAAAAAATTCCCTGGAAAGTTCTGACGTCATTAAAATTCCCTAAAAAGAAAAAAAGAAACATTTGATCCGCCGACAAAAGCTTTATTTAAAGTTCTAATGATCTCTTTTGTTTCCAAGCTTTCAGGTATTAATAAATGAGAGAGACAGAGAAAGAGAGAAAATTAAATCCAGATCACATCATCAAACGAGTAGGAACTAAAAATGGAAAAAAAATGAGGGTTTGATTAAGTTAAGAATGAGTTATACAATGCTTAAAATAAGGTGCGACGGGGTGTTTGTCCCGCCCACCCACCTCCCTAAATATTCTGAACGTCGAAAAACTGCCGTAACTGAAGAAAGTAAACAGTAATTGTTGAAAACGATTTAAACGATCATGATAAGCAACTGCAATCCAATTTCGTTTAAATCTGTGTTTATTCAAGTTGTTCAATGACACAAACAGACAGGCGGACAAAGAAGCGGTATATGCCTTCCTCATCCTCATATACAATGTAAAAATGAAAGTGGGTAATGCGGATACAGAAGACTCGAGAATAAACCATTTGTCTGCACACATGAAGGCGAAGGCATTGTACCCGGCACTACACTCGACCACCTTCACTTCCCCAAACGCAACGTAAGGTAGACCCATTGACAGCTGGGTACATAAGAATATAAGAATGGAGAAAACTGCAGCGGGCCAATTGGTCCATACTGGGCAGTCCCGTTTACACCCAACAACTATCGCTCATATATCCATCCAACCTATGTTTGAAGCTATCTAGCTTATTCGAATTAATGATGATGTTTGGTAACTTGTTCATCTCATCCACTACTCTGTTTCCAAACCAATATTTACCTATCTTGCGCCTAAATCTAAATTTGTCTAATTTAAATCCATTGTTACGAGTTCGCTCCTGGAGACACCCAGGTGGGGTGTGAGGGCCACCACACCCTTCATATTATGGGCAGAGAGCGTAAAAAAGTTAATATAATGAGTTAAAACAATTTGGAAGATTAACCTGCACAAGATATAAAGAGGAGTGATGAGCCTTAAAACTTAAATGTTGTAATATTCTTGAGTTAGTGAGTGAGTGAGTGAGTGAGTGTAGTGTGTGTGTGTGTGTGTGTGTGTGTGTGTGTGTGTGTGTGTTCTAAGTACAAGTACGTGGGGAAACAAGTCCATCTCAGTGTTTGTACAGGTGGAGGAGCAACAGTGCACATATAAATAAGCGAAGGGACGACTCATACCTATAATAAAAGGGGGACTGTGTTTGCTCATAGGTGAGAGGGCAGGACACTGTTGCTTTCCTCTTCCAGGTATATACACTCGGGACGGTACAAATACACATATAGGAAGGATGGGACAGTACACAGACATCCGGTGTAGAAGAAACTCCCTGATAAAAATAAGGGAAGAAAGGCAGGACGAATAATAACTGGGAAGAAGGGACAGTATTTGTAACTATTGATTTTACCTTAGTTGCCATCTTGGGCCTCATTTTCTGTTGTCATATGCGGAGTTTCTCACGGGTTGTCCTCTTTCTCGGCTTTTTATTTGTCTGTCTCTCTTAAGCAAGGTGGACAAACACCTTGGTTATTAAAGAACATTGGTTTATTTGTTTTAACGAAATAAATCATGTTTTTAAATATTTTATTTTAATTATTTTCGTGATCTCTGACGCAGTCAATCGCATTTATCTTTCATATTTCAATGAAAAACTGCACAGTAATGTGTATTTTTATTATAAACTACATGAAACTATATAGTTTACATTCCTGGTTTTCTGCTTACTTGAAATGTTGGCAGTATGGTCGCGTCTTAATTCAACACAATACAACTATTATAGTTTTATGGAATTTGTATCGTTAATATTTTATCGAATTTCCGTTACTCACCAAATCTTTCTCAAGTATTTAATAAACTGTGAATTCCGTGCAATGTGCCGATAAATTCTTCATTTTAGAAGTATATTTGACCGACTTTTTGTTGTTTGTTGTTGAACTTGTCATTAATATCATATGACGAATAACACCAAAAATATATGGTGGGTGTGGAGTCCTTTATCACATGAGGGTGGATTGGGTTAAACCAGTGGTTAAAATATTTCATACAAATATGTTTTAACTGCCCTGCGAGTGCATACCTAAGGCCAACATGTACAGAACAGGTACCAGACAAGTAGAATAGCAGGTATGCTGTGTCACATCTGGTTACTGCTCAGTTCACCTCTTGTTTCAAGTGTGGGAGGATGTGACTATGTCAGTCTCTTACCTAGTTGTATTATTTTGTAGTAATATCTAGTTTAATTCACACATACAGGATGGCGCGTAATTAGTGTCTCCCAGGCCTCCCCCACAACACAGACACCTCATTATCGCCAGTATATTTTAAACGGAAAATTGACTTAGATCCCACCATGAGTCATTAACGTATTAGAGTTTTTAGTATACTTATACTATACGATATTTAATATACACTATACTTCTACAATGAAGAATTATATAAACACACTGCAAAAACTTTACAAATTATTCAATATTTGAAAAAGATTTGGTGACTCAAAAGAAATTTCGATGATAAAATATTAATAATATAAATTCCTTAAACTAGTTGTATTATGTTATGCAGTATTATGACACGATCAATCGATCATACTGTACATTGTAAACATTTTAAGTTAGCAGAAAGCCAGGACCTAAGGTATACACATGGTGGGGAGAGAAACACATGGTCATGAAATAAAAACTTAGAAAAAAAGGCTAATAATAAATTTACACCCCCCCCCCCCCCAAAAAAAAAATAGAGACTAAAAACAAAAACATCCGTCCACTCCTCCCTGGTGTTACGGCCCACTGGTCCCCGTCCTCCCTGGTGTTACGGCCCACTGGTCCCCGTCCTCCCTGGTGTTAAGGCCCACTGGTCCCCGTCCTCCCTGGTGTTAAGGCCCACTGGTCCCCGTCCACCCTGGTGTTAAGGCCCACTGGTCCCCGTCCTCCCTGGTGTTAAGGCCCACTGGTCCCCGTCCTCCCTGGTGTTAAGGCCCACTGGTCCCCGTCCTCCCTGGTGTTAAGGCCCACTGGTCCCCGTCCACCCTGGTGTTAAGGCCCACTGGTCCCCGTCCACCCTGGTGTTAAGGCCCACTGGTCCCCGTCCTCCCTGGTGTTAAGGCCCACTGGTCCCCGTCCACCCTGGTGTTAAGGCCCACTGGTCCCCGTCCACCCTGGTGTTAAGGCCCACTGGTCCCCGTCCACCCTGGTGTTAAGGCCCACTGGTCCCCGTCCTCCCTGGTGTTAAGGCCCACTGGTCCCCGTCCACCCTGGTGTTAAGGCCCACTGGTCCCCGTCCTCCCTGGTGTTAAGGCCCACTGGTCCCCGTCCTCCCTGGTGTTAAGGCCCACTGGTCCCCGTCCTCCCTGGTGTTAAGGCCCACTGGTCCCCGTCCTCCCTGGTGTTAAGGCCCACTGGTCCCCGTCCTCCCTGGTGTTAAGGCCCACTGGTCCCCGTCCACCCTGATGTTAAGGCCCACTGGTCCCCGTCCACCCTGGTGTTAAGGCCCACTGGTCCCCGTCCTCCCTGGTGTTAAGGCCCACTGGTCCCCGTCCACCCTGGTGTTAAGGCCCACTGGTCCCCGTCCACCCTGGTGTTAAGGCCCACTGGTCCCCGTCCTCCCTGGTGTTAAGGCCCACTGGTCCCCGTCCACCCTGTGAGATTTTCTGTCTTCTGAATGTCCTTATAATATCTCTTTCTATCTTAAGGACGTCACTTTCCGCCCTAGAATCCTTTTCCGTTCTTTAGGTCAATTTTCCTTCCTGAAAATATCAAAGGATGTTAATATCCGTCTTCAGGGATTAATTTGATCTACAATCTCGTTCTGTCTTTCGAAATTCATTCATTATGTTTCCAATGTTAGTTTCTCTTATTACCAGATGACTTTTAGACACATTCTGTTCTCCATACAAAAGAGAAATTCCTAGATTAAACCTCAAAGGAACACAAGAATTTCTTATTTAAAACGTCAGTTCTATTAAATCATGAATTACGATATTCCATTTATAATTTCCTGGCTAAATAATGAGGTACTGTTTGAATTATGGGATGGTTATTTTTTTTTAATGCTTCATACATTTCCTTTTTCTTTAATGTAACATATCTATTATTTTACCCCCAATGAATGATTTATGTACTGCATACGAGTAACTAAAGTTGTCATTTTTCTCATAGGGTAAATTCATAGTTTGCAGGGGGGTTAAGTCACCAAACTCAAAGGATTAAGTCATCACATTCAAGGAGTTAAGTCATCACATTTAACGGGTTAAGTCATCAAACGGTCGGGGTTAAATCACCAAACTCAAGGGGTTAAATCATCAAAGCCAAGGGGTTAAGTCATCAAAGTCAAGGGGTCAAGTCATCAAAGTCAAGGGGTCAAGTCGTCAAACTCAAGGGATTAAGTCGTCACAATTAAACTCAAGGGGTTAAATCATCAAACTCAAATGGTTAAGTCATCAAACTCAGGGGGTCAGGTTATTAAACTCAAGGGGTTAAGTCATCACACTCAAGGGGTTAAAAGTCAGGTTAGCCATCGTCTTCAACGGGTTAAATTTTCGTACTTCAGAAGGGATTAAACCATCTCACATGAGAGACTCGAGACATCTCAATGGACTACTCTACAGTACTGAGGAGAGTGGCACCGTACCTCAGACACTAAGAATACGAGACAAGTTGACAGGAGTGGAGTTAAAGAAGGACCCAAACGACTGCTTCACTTGAGTCATGTTTAGAGACGGAGGAGAATCACTGGATCTCTCTCGGCCACGACTCGATCTATTTCTTGATAGAAGATCTTTTACCGACTTTGCTATCTTACACGAGAATCGCATTGGTGTGAAAATTAACCTCAAGAAGAAGCGGAAAGTGTGTAAATGATGAACAAATGAATTAAGATTACTTGGTGTTGTAGCTAAAGATTATTACCAAGATTTCATTATGGATCGACACTTAGTAAATTATTCATATACAGATATTATCCTTTGTCTTATTGGGAGTTAGGAATGGTATGCAGATGCTGGAGGATCCTCTACATATACACATTAAAACTCTAAGCGGACACACAGCATTAGGAAACAGGTCAAGGACACTCGTTTTCCATTTAGTGGGAGATTAATGGGAGGTAAGCGTGCGAGGATTCATGAGATTTTGATTCAAGCAAAACTAACAGACTAATGGACAGAAAGACGGACGGAATCACGGACCCAGAGATATATAGAGGATAGACATGTAAACTCACGAACACAGGCAGACAGACTGACAGACAGAGTAACAGATGGACGGACAGAATGGCAGTTAGACGGACGGATGGACAACTGGACGCAAGACAAGAGTAGTGACCATCCTCGACAAGAGAAAGACACTAATCGGTAATTATCCGTATTTAGAGTAACATACAGTATAAACTATATTAGGTAGAGTTTCATTTTTACTTTTTGTAACATATAATTAAGTCGAGATGATGATGATAACAATACGACGTGCTGGTCAAGCTCCGAAAGAGTTGTCCGGGGGTCTAGCTAACCTCTGGTCGGGGCTTGCCCAGCACGAGAAAAAAAAAAAAAAAAAAAAAAAAAAAAAAAAAAAATTGTGTTTACGATGTTATTTTTGCATCCTGTGGTGTAATGGTCAGCATGTTCGCCTCACAAACGAATGGACCCATGTTCGATTTCCGGGCAGTGTGAAACTATGGGCTTTTTTTTTTTTTTTTTTTTTACCCAGCAGTAATTGGGAATCTGGATGTTAATCGATTTGCGGATCGTGTTATCGTGTTCCGGGTTAATGGCTAATCAGAGCAGTTGTCAAGTTGTCCTGTCTTCTCGGACTATTCCTTGACGCTGGGTCATGCATCTCGTTAACTTAGGGTGTGGTTGTTGTGTTGGCGACGGCTACTACACCTTAAACAATTCACAACTAGTTGGCCCTAGGCCCAGCAATCCTCGTACCCGAGGGGCAACCATTATTGTTACGTTATTAAATATGTTATAAGTATATACTGCAGTAAGTATATAATATAAAAGACAAAGAACATGGAAAGATATATATTTAGTTTCGGGGTTTATTTAGTTATTTATTACTTGTACTTTTTACTAGTATTTGTTTTCCTCTCATCTGTATAGTTTAAGCCATTACTATTGTCTTAAGTAATTTTAGATTTAATTGTTTTTCTCCAAAATTTCTTTCACATTTCCATTTTTTTCGAATATATCATAATATCATATCACCCATGATCATTATTTTGTATTGAAACGAAAAAAATACTTAATTACTCTCAGGTAATATTCGTTGAGGTTAAGTTAAGTTTAATTTTTCTCTTAAATAATTCATCAATACCTAATATGTTGAAGTACATGATCGCCGATGGCCAGTTAGAAGCTTAAAATAATACATAGAAGTTATCGATATTAGGCAATTATCCCTATTTAGTTTAATGGCCAAGAGTTTATAGTCTACGATTAAGCTTTTACAAATCATCGGTCGTTTTAGTTCTCTACCTGCCAGCCCTATTCCTTCCCTGCCAATCCCATTCCCTCCCTACCAGCCCTATTCCCTCCCTACCAGCCTCTCCTCTACCTTACAGCCCTATCCTCTCCCTTACAGCCCTATCCCCTTCCCGCCAACCTCATCCTCTCTCTTTCAGCCCTATTCCTTCCCTGCCAGCCCTATTCTCTCCCTACCAGCCCCTATCCTCGCCATGCCAGACCCAACCTCTCCCTGGCGTACACTCGTCACATGCAAACTTAGGGAACTCCGGTACACAGCTGAACTTCAATACCGATCTCACGTAATGTACACCTTAAGCTGCCCAATAACACAACTGAGGGCACCACTGTGTCTCAGGTCTCCAACTTCTCTCTTCCCCTCTCTCTTCTCTTCCCTATCCCTTCTCTCTCACTCTCTATCCCCACCTCCCTCTCACTCTCTATCCCCACCTCCCTCTCCTATGTCCACTAGTTTTTTTGTTTCTCTCCTATACAACCTACTGCTCCCAAATCCCACTCCAAACACCTCTCACTATTTTCAGTCTTTTCCTCTCCCTCCTTTCTCTACTCCTTCCCACGGCTGTTATATCCACTATTTCCTATTTCCCCTCCCTATTCCCCTCATCCTCATTATTCCCTGTCCTCTTTGCATCCTCCTTATCAACTCTCTCTCTCTCTCTCTCTCTCTCCAGTGAATAGAAGCGAATGGAGGAACATTGAAGGAGAAAATAAACATTGAATCCAGAAAGAGAAAACAATCCAGTCTGGGAGAAAGAGAAGGAAAGTTCTGAAAGAGAGAGAGAGAGAGAGAGAGAGAGAGAGAGAGAGAGAGAGAGAGGAAGCGGAGAAGGGTGGGTGCCGTAGGTCGTGTGGGCAGGTCTGGGTGGGGCAGTGAAGGGGAAGTGAAGCGGGGGAGAGGAAAGGGGGGGGGGTGGCCATATCCCGGTAACTATTGGAAACCAGTTGAAGTCTTCGTGTGCTAGGGAGGAGGAGGAGGTGATGGGTAGTGTAGTCTTCTCCAGGACCTGCTGCTGGTGTAGTGTGGGGGAGGGTGGGAGTAGTGTGGGGGAGGGTGGGAGTAGTGTGGGGGAGGGTGGGAGTAGTGTGGGGGAGGGTGGGAGTAGTGTGGGGGAGGGTGGGAGTAGTGTGGGGGAGGGTGGGAGTAGTGTGGGGGAGGGTGGGAGTAGTGTGGGGGTGGGTGGGAGTAGTGTGGGGGAGGGTGGGAGTAGTGTGGGGGTGGGTGGGAGTAGTGAGGGGAGGGTGGGAATTAGTGAGGGGAGGGTGGGAATTAGTGAGGGTTAGGGTGGGAGTAGTGAGGGGAGGGTGGGGTAGTGTGGGGGAGGGAGGGGGTAGTGTGGGGGAGGGAGGGGGTAGTGTGGGGGAGGGTGGGAGTAGTGTGGGGGAGGGTGGGAGTAGTGTGGGGGAGGGTGGGAGTAGTGTGGGGGTGGGTGGGAGTAGTGTGGGTAAAGGTAAGAGTTGTGTAAGAGAGGGTGGGAGTAGTATAGAGGAGGTGGAGTGTGGAAGAGCGAGAAGTAATGTGGAGGAGAAAGAAGTAATGTGCTGGAGGAAGGAGTAGTGTGGAGGAGGATGGAGTACTGAGGAGGGTGGGAGTAATGTGGAGGTGGGTGGGAGTAATGTGGAGGAAGGTATGAATAGTGTGGGGGTGGGTGGTGTAGTGTGGCGAGGGATGGTACGTAGTGAGGAGGAGGTGGAGTAGTGTGAAATTAGTGTAGGGGAAGAGTAGACGAATAAAAGTAAAAGTAAAAAAATAGCTGATTTTAAAAGTATTTAGAAATTGAAAGTTACAAGCAATTTTACCTCAAATAAAATATGCTTAGTGATGTAATCAAACCCAATAATGAATTAAAGATGGACATTTACGATGTATAACAAAAATAATACTGTAGTTGGCAATCAAACAGTTTCACCAATGACCCTTGACAGTCCCTAGTCCACAATGACACACCTACACACCGTTTTCAATACTGTACATTCACTAAAAATAAACATAAAATACATTAATACTTTAGCAAAAATACGCCCAAGTTATCATCCAGCTACGAGTCAGGCGCCCAGTAGTCTTTATAAATCTATTCTGTATCAACCTCTCCTAACGTGCCCTAGGGGAGGGGGGTCGCGATCAGCTGGATAAGTGACCAATGCCCTGTTAACGGGTCGAAAGTAAGGCTAAACTGACCCCACTTCATAATTAAGCTTTTGATTGACAGAACGATTAATTTATGTAGTGTCTGTGCAATATTTTTTTACTCTATTTCCATTAATAAACAAATGTAACTAGAATTTTGTCCTTTCTCGTTGAAATCACATGTTCACTGCTTCCCACGCTCACACCATCCTCCCTACCTAACCTAACTGCACCACTGTGATCTTGTATCAGCAACGGTAACCCTTGTTCTGTGAGGTCATGACTCATGCCACTCACAAGTTGAGCCACTCAGCTGGGCGCTTCATTTGAAATGCTGTCACTCACCGACTAACATAGTAATCTAAGTGATAATTAAGTTACTAATCCAGTAGCCACCAATGTGTTTTATTTTTACATATAATGGGAATAGTCTGGATTAATCTAATGCTGAAAATACTGAAGATAACAATTAATATTTAAGCGTTGTCGATTACGATGCAACACCAAATAAAAGAACAATCAATTACAATCACAACGCTAAAAAAATTAATGAGTTATGCCTACGATTATTTGAACAAGTGTAATCGATGATGATTGCAGCAGATAACAATGGCCCCGGACTGGATAGTGAACATTCTGGGAATGTGACATTTTTTAGAGAAGACGAACTGGGACCCCAGGTGTACACGAAATGTGAATCTGGCAGTAAATGAAGTGGGAATAACTCATTGTACCAGCAGCCAGGAGTGTGTGGCATTTTCATATTAATATAATGGGAATAGTCGAAAATAATGGTTCATTCTAATTCGGCGACGGCGGGTAGTGTAACGAGATAACCTGTACAAAGGTAATGAAGTAAAAGTGCACTAAAAAATTAAGGTACTTTTAAGAACTCAATTCCTCCAGAAAGTTACTTAAGTACAGTAACGAAAACGCTATTTGGTTACTGGGTACCTCTGCCACCATGATCCTAATATTAGCCAGTGGCCTACCGTGATCCCAGTACTCACCCCCCCCCCGGCACAGGGAAGTGGGTGCAGTCAGAAACACAATGAACAAAAAAAAATCGCCAGCATCAGAATTGTTTCGGCCACAGTTCTTTGTACAGACCAATTTCATTTCCGGCAAGTTTTACGAGTGCCGGTATCAATTCTCTCTCTTACTCACTCACTCTTTTTTATATTTTAAAAACCAATAATAAAATTTGGCAGCGTGCGTCCCGTGTGCTATTGTGTGTTTTGTTTTTCTTTTTGTTACTTATGCTCTTCTGTTCTTTAATTCGTTCAGGAAAGGTGTGTCGGTAGTTGTCAAACATTATTTTCCTTGGCGTAAAATTACAATGCGAATATCAACGTTCGCTAGTTTTAGTTTATGTAAAAATTTAATTATGCAATCTTCCCTTTTATACTATAGTCCTTCATGATAACTCAAGGGTAATCAAAACGTTCAATATGTCTGGGTCAGGGAGGAGTCCAAAATATTACGGTGTAAGCAGAAGTTTCTCCATCTGACACTGACATCTCTTTCAATATACAGTCTCTCTCTCTCTCTCTCTCTAACATCGTTCGTTTCCTGTTGCAAGGGTCACTGGTTCGAGGCCTGGCCCCTCCCCTCCCAGTTCAACTCCCTGTATTTGGGAGGTAAAGGCGATCGAGTGTAGTGCTGGCCACGGGTCCTAGTGTAATGGAAGCTCAGTACAGTGTGTTGTAACCATGGAGGTATCCTCCGTGGTGTAACCACACTGTTCCTAACGGGTCGTAAACTTACTCGCCGCCAATTAAAACAAAACTATACTGTAATGTAAGAAACATGATCATTTTTATAAGGCTAGGTAAATAACACGCGTTCATCTACTGTATTTACAGACACTCCTGAAGGCTCAGATTAACGCAGGTCACTGTCCCTCATCACTCACGTCACCATCACTACATTTTAAGAGGAAAATTCCATTTTAATTACAACAACAAATTTAATATAAAAAACGATCCAGAGTGCAGCAGTCTTTTCGGAAATGGGTTTTACTAAATCACTTATAATGTTTCAAGTCACATTCAAGGCGCGCTTGTTTAGCCTCTGAGGCAATTTCCTGCTTGAAAACACAAACACCCCGCTTAATTATAGCCGGTCCTCGACAGCAGACAAAACTAAACAACCACTATTGTTTTCTGAGAGTAAGTTCCACATAAAAATGAACGTCATATTAACAACATACTGAACAGTAAAGACAAAAAATATATATATTAAGCCACACTCGGCAGCTCACCAGGTGTCCCTCGATAGTTGTGGTTAGATTTAATAAAATAAAATGATAAAGTACTTGAATGTTTAATCCGAAATTGTCGAGCTGTTTTGTTCGCATTTGTAGGTCAGGCAACCTGTTGACTGCTATCTCTGGGTGCTGTTATTTTGTTTAAAAATTTGTAAAGCAGAGCAGTTCAACTTATTCGCAGGAAAATTGAATCTTTCTGAACAACAAACGCGCCTTTAGTATGACCCCCCCTTCCTTTGACTTTTCATCTTCTTGAACGATACGAAACATTTCAAAAAGTCGTTCAGCAGTGTTTCTCTAAAAATGGCTGCCAGTGTCACAGGAATAATACTGGAACATGAAAAATGTGCATTGGAACGGCTCCCATTGGCGCGTCATTGGGAAGAAATTTTGTACTGAAGTAATTCCAAACGCTTATTATAATGAAACTCTTGCGCTAAATACAAAAGACTTTGAATTCTGGTAACACCAAGACATGAAGTTTGCTTGTTAAAGACTTCATTCTGCCACGGTCGACATGAAGTACCCGCAGGTGTAACCTGTTACCAAGTTTCATCCCAAAGAGAATTATAAAATTGTCTCGGGTGTGTCGTCGCCATGCGGTGATATATCGCTAGTTTTATCTTTTTATATTGACTTTCTGGGATTTCGAAATTAGTTGCAAATGAAAGTCATGAGAGACAATTAAGTAACTTGTGTCAATAGGTTTTCATGGGGACGACTGGAATAAGACCTCAAAGAAACTGATCTCAATACTATGAAATAAAATCAAGATGGAACAATCTTCGACCCTCACCTCGCTGGGTTAAAACAAACTCGGTACAAAACTTAGGGATATAACTAAAAGTGGTGCACAGAGAAGCAAATCTCCAGTGTTGCAGGTGTTAGCGGGTGAAGGCCAGGATTTGCCCCGGGCTTTGTGAGGGCTCGCCCGGCGCCTGTACCCTTGTCACAGGATATACCTTCTCTGGGAAATACTACTCATTGAGGTTGGTATACGTTCGTCAACAAATTATTTATGGTCTATTAACCCACAACTTTAACCTAAGCCTAAGGTGAGCCCATTAAATCATTGAAATATTAGCGAATAAGCACAAACCATTCCGAAAATTTTTATACCTCCATGTGTGTCAGTGTGTTAAATTAAGATGTCGAGCATGTCAAATCACACCCCACCCTGAAACACGGGATACGCCACTCCCCAATACTCCCCACACCTGCCAAGCAGATCTGATTACACGATAATGGAATATCTCTTTCTCTCTCAAAAGAAAACACCGTGACTCACAGGAGCAGAAACTTTCACTCAGCCGTGGGAAGGTTACAGGTATGGCAACTCGCAAAACCATAAAATGAATCTCGCTTAACTTTATCACGTCTTAAATATCCTGCAATAATACGAGCGCCATTTCCTGTCTTTATAAGTGTGATATAAGTGTTGTTTACCCAACGTTCGTCATTAATTACTGATCAGCAATAGCTCTACAGAATAGCCACTACGACGTCATCAGTTCTTGGGACACACTTGGTTATCAAATAAAGCCTCGTCATGAACTACAACATAAGCATCAGTAAGATTTAACTGCCCGGTTTTTCTTTTGTTTCCCATTCCTTCCATAATTAAAAAAAAAAAATCAAACATCTAATCACAAATATCTGGACAACGTAGAATAAGATCATCAAAAACTCAACGTCAAACACAACACCCATAACTAAAATACATTAATGGATGACCAAAATAAAATAAAAACACCAAAGAAGATAAGACTTTCAAAATCTCTCAAACCACAAAAAAAAAGGAAATTCATCCCCTAAATAATCAAAAGCATCACATCATCTAAAAATAAACGTCATCTCCCATCACGTTCTCAGAGACGGTGTGTGTCAGGTGCAACGCTCAGGTACTTGGCTTGTAAAGGTTTGATGACCCACCTATGGCGTGGAACACCTCGGGCGAGACGCTAATGCTCAAGCCGCTACCCACTGATGACATTATCTGAACGAAAATAACATCATATGACTTCAGGGAGGGATATGACTTTTTTTTTCTGGGGTGGGGAAGAGGAGAAGGAGTGAGAGGGTAAAAAAAGAAGGTGGAGACGGGAAAAGAGGAAGTGGAGAGGAGAAAAGAGTAGGGGATGGGAAAAGAGGAAGAGGTGGAAGGGGAAAAGAGGAGGAGGAAGAAGGGGAAAAGAGGAGGAGGAAGAAGGGGAAAAGAGGAGGAGGAAGAAGGGGAAAAGAGGAGGAGGAAGAAGGGGAAAAGAGGAGGAGGAAGAAGGGGAAAAGAGGAGGAGGAAGAAGGGGAAAAGAGGAGAGGGGAAAAGAGGAAATGGAGAGGAAAGCAGAGGTAGAGAGGGGAAAAAAGAGGTGGAAAGAGGAAAAGAAGAGTGGAGAGGGAAAAAAGGAGGTAGAGAGGTGAAGAGGTGGTGGAGAGGTGAAAAGGGGAGGAGGAGAGGGGAAAAGAGAAGGTTGACAGAGGAAAAGAGGAGGAAGCGTGAAAAGGTAAAATAGAAGGAAGAATAGGAGGAGTAAAGCGGAGGAGGAATGAGAGGGGAAAAGAGGAGGAGGAATAGGAGAAGTGTGAAGGATAAAGAGGAGGATAAAGGAAAAAATATCCGCCCCTCTCTCCCCTTTACCTGTAGGAGGAAATAACAAGGGGGGAAAGGGGGAACAAGAATAGCGGAGAATAGGAAGACGAAAGGTAAATTACAGGAAAAACAAAGTAAAACTTAAGAGGAAGGGGAGGAAGAGAGGCAGCAGCAGCATTAAGGAACAGAAATAAGAGACAGTAACAGAATGAGAAAGAAGTAGAAAGGGGAGGAGGAGGAGGAGGAGGAGGAGGAGGAGAGGAGAGGAGCGGAGGAGGAGGAAGCAAAAATCCCCCCCCCCCCCCATAATAATAATAATAATAATAATAATAATAACAGCGTCAGGGAACACACGGGTCGAAAAATACCACGTCTGAGCTGTTCCACGGAGAGAAAGGGAAGGACCAGAAATGCAACTCCGTAAGGGAAGTCAAGCATACATCAGGCCTGTGACTCCTTACCTGTTGTTCACCTTGACCCGCCACAGGTAACGCGTGCTGGGGAGTCGTACAGATTTACAGGGAAACAATGACCGTGTGTCAGACAGGAGGAGAGGGGGAGAAAGGACGGAGGGGAAAAAGGACGGAGGGGCGAAAGGACGGAGGGAGGCCAGGGGGGGGGGAATAAACCAGGAGGGGGGAGGAGTAAAACCAGGGGGGGGAGTCAAACCAGGGGAGCAGTCAGGCGAGGGGGGAGTAGTCAGGGCAGGGAGGAAAGAATCAGGCCAAGGGAGGAGGAGGTGAGTCAGGCCCAAGGGAGAGGGGGGGTGAGTCACGCCAAAGGGAGGGGAGGTGAGTCAGGCCAAGGGGAAGAGTCGGGCAGGGGGAAGAGTCGGGCAGGGGGCAAGAGTCAGGTAGAGGCAAGAGTCAGGTAGAGGCAAGAGTCAGGTAGGGGCAAGAGTCAGGTAGGGGGAAGAGTCAGGTAATGGGAACAGTCAGGTAATGGGAACAGTCAGGTAATGGGAACAGTCAGGTAATGGGAACAGTCAGGTAATGGAAACAGTCAGGTAATGGAAACAGTCAGGTAATGGAAACAGTCAGGTAATGGAAACAGTCAGGTAATGGAAACAGTCAGGTAATGGAAACAGTCAGGTAATGGAAACAGTCAGGTAATGGGAAGAGTCAGGGCAGGAGGTTAAGTCAGGCTCAAGCCGGGGTCAGGTGCGCGCGCACACGCGCACACACACACACACGAGGCCTAGAGGAATTATGCTTTGAAGTCCCTATTAGTGAAGTGTCAGGGGGGAAGGTTGTAAACATGGTTGGTCTCCCTACACAGCCTGCCGCCTGCTGACATCTCCCCCTCCCACTCATCCCTCCAGACACCAACACCCACACACACACACACCACCTGCCCCTCACACACACACACACACACCACCTGCCCCTCACACACACACACACACACCACCTGCCCCTCACACACACACACCACCTGCCCCTCACACACACACACCACCTGCCCCTCACACACACACCACCTGCCCCACACACACACACCACCTGCCCCTCACACACACACACACCACCTGCCCCTCACACACACACACCACCTGCGCCTCACACACACACACACCACCTGCGCCTCACACACACACACACCACCTGCGCCTCACACACACACACACCACCTGCGCCTCACACACACACACACCACCTGCGCCTCACACACAAACACACCACCTGCCCCTCACACACACACACACACACCACCTGCCCCTCACACACACCACCTGCCCCTCACACACACACACACACACCACCTGCCCCTCACACACACACACCACCTGCCCCTCACACACACACACACACCACCTGCCCCTCACACACACACACACACACCACCTGCGCCTCACACACCCACACACACACACCACCTGCGCCTCACACACACCACCTGCGCCTCACACACACCACCTGCGCCTAACACACACCACCTGCGCCTAACACACACACACACACACACACCTGCCACTAACGACCTCTTCCATACTTAGGTGATCTCCGTTTTGCAACCTTTGCTGTGTGTATAAGTATCTTACCAAAACTGCCACAAATTAGTGGTGTACAGAAGGCCCTTAAAGAAGCTCTCCTATTCAACGCTGGGGAACCTACGTATTTAGACAGGAGGAATATTGAGGAAAAGCTTCTAGAAAAACTTTCCGAGGCATTTTGTGTTACAAGCTGGTAACAAGTAGTTTGTGGTATTTAAAGGGTGTTAAATTCGATTCTGCTTATTAGCAGAACAAATTTTCAGCCACGGAAGAAATCCAGGAATCTCTTCTGAACGCTGAAGACTTGAGTCAAAAACAATTGAATGCTTCCGTTGACCAGAGGTTAACCAAACGGCAAGAACATGAGAATACTGCCATGAAATCTGATCATGCCAAGATAAAAGAGAATAAGGCTCCAACAGTTTACAGCCTATATGACGTCAACAGACAGACAAACATCCTGTCATGAAGGTTGATAGGAACATCATCCAGTGTCTGCCTGTTGCCTTTGAAGCAGACAGAGAGGTTAGCCTAGCCAATGTTCTTCAGCATGAATTGGTGTCAGTACGAGTCTCTCTTGGTGTGACAAAAGGGTCCTATTAACAGGTTCTAAGGCTGTTCTTGATAAATGTCTAAATGTCCAGCAACAATCACATTCCAGGTCTTCTCACTGATGGTCAAGCATTAATAATTGCAAGACATTTGGAGATTTGACAGCTAATTTTTCGGCTAGGGTTACATCATTAAGTACCAAGAACGACAGGGTTGACCTAGTGTTAGATAAATGCAGCGATGATTCCATCAAGGCTTCAGCCTCGCGAAGGACCAAGGCAATTCGACCAATTCGGCACATTATTGAAAGCCACGACAAGCCCCTACCAATCAGCTGGGCAAACTTCACAGCCTTATCAGAAAAGAAGGTAGATCTGGTGATGTTTCTGGCCAAGGTATTGATAAACCTGGCTTCAACTGACAACACTGTCGTTCTTAATGGTGAATTTGTTGAAAGCCACGCGCGAGGACACGACACCCAACTGGTTGTCCGTACAATTCACAGTAATGTCAACACCACTGTTGTCATGGCCAGGGATACAGATATCCTTCTGCTGTTAATTGTACACAGTTACATCCAAGAAACCAACATTCATCCCTGTTAGAGAGGTGAAGTCTCAAGTTCAGCAGCCTGGTCAAGAATCTCCTCTCATTCCACGCACTGACCGGCTGTGACACGATATCATCCATAGCTGGTCACACAAAGAACACACACTCTGGGCGGTGTTCAAAAACACCATGAACTTCTCTGTGCCATAGGGAAAGAAGTTCTTACACAGCAAGCTACTGCGTTAGCTGAAAATTTTCTGTGTAAAGCATACAATGACCCCAATAATGTAGATACAAGTAACCTGGCTCTCTGTCTACTTTTCTCCACAGCAAAGAAACCGGAAGCATTGCCGCCAACGAGCGATATCCTAAAGTATTAGATAATGCGAGCAACACAACCAGAGCCTGGTCTGGAATCATGCAAACTGTCCACAACCCAGTTTTTCATTACCAGAGGACAGTGGATGGATGCATGATGGAGAGGACACTCGTCCCTATTCTGACGAAGCTTTGTGCCATTCCAAACAGCCGCATGGAAATACTGACGTGCCAGAGCAGTACGTGTTGCAAGACTCTGCACTGCAAGTGTCAAAAATCTTAATTACTGTGCACCCCGGCATGTCAGTGCACAGGCATAAGTGAGGAACTACAGTGTAATTGCATGAGCACGAGACCAATAACTCCAGTAATTTAGTGAACGTTGTATCATAACGGACAACAGTGAAATAGTAAATAACGACTTTATTGTTCAGAGGTGTAAGAGTAGATAACTGGAGGGTAGTGATCAGGAATGTTGGTTGTATGTTAAATGGATTTATAATTCATTATGGCAGTGATGGCTTGAGCTCTGGTTGTTAATCCTACCTGACCAAGTGTCTAATCCAGATCAGATCATATTTGTCAGTGAAATGTTCACAGTAGCAGTTTTGTTTGTGATATTTTCAGTATTTTGAGTTATGTTTAACATGTAAGCTTTTTCTTCTCTAGTTATAACAGAAATGAATAGAAACACACGTAAGCATCGCAGATTCTATTGTATTCACTTAATAATCTCACAATACCCAGTTTCAGGTCAACCATCTTTGTTTCGCCATTTTGTCTCTCATCTTACCAAGAATATTTGGTAAGAGCAATTTTCAAACTCAACAGACCTGTATTAACCTTAGAACGGTAATTAACTGGTTTGTAACAAGATATACCTGCTTGTGTTAGAATTCCTGAAATCTCCACCTGTCAAATTATGTACTGCTTAAACTTCTTAAATCAATTAAATATTTTGAGTTAGTGAGAAATAGTTCTTTACCCGGTATACGTATTTCAACAGTCTCTGTGCTTGGTCACTTCCAGTTTACAGTACTTTCAGGATTAACAAGACGGTAACGCAAAGGCAAGGAATTTTTTGTCAGGTTTCACAATTGACTCTGGAAATGGTGCTTCAAACTTTGCCTTTGTAGCACCGAAAAATTAAGACCGGGTGAATGGTGTGTAAAGACCAAGGCCGTTGAAGCACTGTAAACTCAGACTCGAACAGCACTGACAAACGTTGGCTATTTAAGAATCTAAGACTCGCTAAATGATACTTAAATGACCCTGACCGTTGAAGCATTGACAAACTAAAAGACTGTAAACGGTGCCTGGCCACTGAAGCACCCAAACTATATCTAACAACGTCAACGCAATGATTTTCCACCAAAAGTTTTTCCCCAATCTGCAAACTTCACGTGGAATTTCCTTCACAAAGCCTCACTCTCGCCCAGCTATAACTTTCAGCTCCGCGAAGTGAGAGTCAACACATACCCGACCGACCAACCGAGGGAATCCACTGATCATATACTCTTCTAATGTACTATTTTATCCTTTCATCATCTTTAAGACAAACCTGTCCTCATTCGAGCGGGTGAGTGGGTGGTTCGCTCGTGTAAATTTAAGGTAAAACAAAGAGCGAAAGCGAAAGGAAACAGCGCATAACTTCAACCTCTTACATGGTAATCTGGTTCTCCAAGGTTCAAAGTCTTCATAGTTCGGACGATGCATATTTCTCTTGTATGAATATTTAAAGACTGCATTAACTGATTGACTTAGGCTAAATCACAAAAAATAACGCCCTACAAAGACATCAACATTACACCGAGGCTCTAGGTATGTTTACTTATCACCTGACAGAATAAACAGAGATTCTTTGGAAATGTTCTCTACCACAAATTTGTCTCCTATGCGAACGTATCTACTGTACGGTTAAGTCAAAAGCATATTTTTTATGTTATCTTTGGGTGTTATTTTAATTCTTGGCTTTAGAAAGTCAATCACGTGCATTATTACACCTTAACTTACGAGGAATATTAATCTTATGAACTTAAGAGGAATAATTTAACACGACAAGGGTGGCGGGGCAGTAATGTGAAATATGTCCCTCACTCACCTACCAGCAGCTCATCTCTGGGAGTAAACGTTTTGTTTCCTTAACTTTTCCTCCCCTGCAGGTGATCCAGCTCAAAACATATTCCTAATTCAATATCGATGCCAGTATTATTACTTCATGTTTCACCTAATTACACAAGTTCAGGTACACAACAGTAGCAGTCACCCAACACAGAGAAATAATTCACTCCAACTGTTTCTTGTCATTAAGAACAAGGAAAAAAAGTTTCGTTTACCAACAAATATTCTAGAATTAACCCAGACGAACTCAAACAATCCAGCTGAGCATATACGAGCTGACCCACTCCTGCAACTCCCTGGCGAGGTATACATATCATATGCTGTGTTTAAACAAGTCTCCGCCCTGGCTGCCTCTGTTGACATTCCGCGGCACTAACCTGCAAGTGCCCGCGTTGAGTGGCTGGCGTCGCGAGGTGCAAACACTGCCAGTTTTCACTCCCTGAAAACTCCCCCAAACATACTAGGCACAAGGTGTTCATTTTCCTGAGGGGAAGTGAGGGATGGAGTGCTTCAGTGCACAGTGTACAACACATGTGGCCCACAGGGTGAATATATAATACTTGGCGCTGTGAAAATATAATTGGAAAAAGAAACAAAACAATCGCTCGACGGTAAGATCACTCTGTTTTCCGGCTGTGTTCACGTTAAACTCTTCTGACAAAATTAATTACCTAATGTTTCATTGTCCAGGTCTCCTTATTACCGTCTCTCCACGTCTCACACCTTCACCTACCTGGGTGTAGTGACTGAAGGAAGGTGTAGCAGTGAGCACTCCACCCTCTCTAGGCTCCTATTATTTCCCTGTTCTCTTTCATATCATTTATGACTTTTTTTATCTCATAACCCGGGGACTGCCACGTTAATATCACACTTATCTCTTTAAATTACTGGTAACTCTCCCTCCATTAGTTAATTCATATTGCTTATTCAAGATAAAGAATATCTAAAATAATTGTAATTCGCGAGCGCAAACTGCCAAGGCGTAATTGGTTAATACTATAAACGACTGACAAAAAATTCAACTAAAACACGAGCAGTAAACGTGTGGGTGAGGGAGACGGAGAGCTGCGACACACCACTACCTCTCCCCTCCACTCAGTTATCTACCACACACCTCCCTAAAACCCACGAATTTCACAATTTTCCGAAAAAAACAAAAAATCACTATAAAACTTTTATACTTTTCCGAGCGTATTTTTTTTTCTTTCCTCTAGATTTGGTGACAGTAAAAACTTTATTCTCGCGTGGACCAACACTGCCAGTAGCTGCAGGTTAAGCAAGGACTGGTGCCTGCCATTCCTTACCCCCGGACACCTAATACGTGTTGTCGTAGAATTTAGCGCCTCTAAGCCTTTATCATGCATCAACACTATTAAGGATTAATTCCACAATAAAACCTGCTACACCAATTCACACTCATCTAATCACTTGAAGGCTCTTCATGACTCCATCAAAATACACGTAATTAAGTGCTCTACTTGTTCTGCGTTCCAAATTATTTTTTAAACTCCTGATGTAGTATTTTTTCTTGATTACTATTACCTTCTATCTCCCAAAGATCACAAAGCTGATACCATGTAACCAACAATCAGTTCTCACTACACGGCCATTCATTACCCGCAGCGACACAAGGCCAACAGGTGCATTTATCACGTTGTCAGGTATGACGGAGGTGCAGGTAGAAAGACGTGTTATTCTCGACATATTTACACTATAAACAAATTTGTTAGCGTCAGCAGCCAAAGTTTGTACAAACACCGGGGCTTTCAGACGCCAGTGAAATATGTTTTGGTAACTAAATATCAACGTAAAGTACGCAAGCAGTTAGTATAACACAAAGATTTACGGTAAAGTTTGATTATCACCTTAAGGTATGCAATCCATAAAATTATTATATCCCAAATTTGTGAATGTTTAATAAATATCGTTATAAGATTACCGGTGCACCAGCAGCAAAAATGTTACTTAAAAAGTTTATGAAAGTTTAAATATCGTTATACGATTACCATGACGTAATCAGTTAATATATCATACTAATTTATGAAAGTTTATAATTAAGTCAGACTGGACACATACCTTACTGAAGTGATGATATCATGGGGGGAAGATTTCTTTGATCTGAAAGAGAGAAAATAAATTTTAGAGGAATTTTAAATGAAATAAAACCATAAAATCAAATCAAATCAACAAAGAACAAAAGATAATAAACGAAAGAAAAAAACATTCTCAAACCAATTTTTGCCCAACAAATATACTGTACATCTGGGAGGTGAAGAGTTGAGCATCCGGGGGCCCAAAAAATATAAACAAAATAAATAAAATAAAAATAGGTCCCTGCAATAATTCATCTTCCCTGCTGAGCGACCAACTTTTGCAAATACATTGTGTCTCGCGCGAGGAATATCTAAAGTTATCCCAAAACGACTGGAATATAAAATTTCCTGCCGCCTCTCCCGCGTGTGGTCACGTCCGCTCTAAACTTAATTGTTTATATATTTTCGTGGCTTGTTACTGGTCCTTCCTTCTTTCCTTCGTGTTCCTAAACCAAAGAGAAAATGATCCGGGAGGTAAAAATAATAATCTAAAACATGGAATATACGACACAAGGTCATCACTGTAAATATTGACCTTTACACAGGTCACCCCAGCAAACAGTGACCTTTGGCCTAATACTCTTCAAAATGACCAGATTCACTTCTCCTGTAATCCTTAATGCTTCTTACCGTATATTGGTTTCCCGAGGTCATTTTTTCTATAACTGAATAACAACTGTGTTAATACCGACGGACTGACGGACGGACACACACCGATTACAATACCCTTCCTCCTTAAGACCAGAATATAAACCTTTAAAAACAATAGTCACTCATAGTTGCCAAAAGTACTGTACTGTATTAAACAACGGTTGTATAAACTCAGTATAAACACTCATTAGTAATCAATTAACCCCAACTGGAAAGAATTAAAGAGGAAAGTATGGCCAATTTGCCAGTGAATTATCATGAGAAATGCAGAAAAAAAATAGGCTGAAAATGGCCCTAAAAACAGGTGATCGCAATTTGCAAAAGACACATTAGGGAAAAAAAAATCCGGGTGGGGGAAAATCCTAAAGTTATGAACGTTGGCGCAAATCTGTTCCAGTGAAAAGTTTGGTGTCATTGTAAATCTGAGGCGAGAGATACGACTTGTACATTTCTGCCTCCGCGACTGGTTATTTTCTCCCCAGTACTACTAACAATCTCCCTGCTACTGGTTATTTTTTCCCCAATACTACTAACAGTCTACCGGTACTGGTTATTTTCTCCCCAGTACTACTAACAGTCTACCGGTACTGGTTATTTTTTCCCCAGTACCACTAACATCCTCTCCGGTACTGGTAAATTTCTCTCCATTATTACTAATCGGTTTCTTCATCATTTCATTATCTCTTCGAATATCTCCAGTTAAAATATCACATCATTTTTTGTATTTATATATCGGACTGCAAGAGATTGATATATTGAACGAGAAACACAAATGTTGAATGAAAAACCGAGATACTGAACGAGAAACACAAATGTTGAATGAAAAACCGAGATACTGAACGAGAAACAGAGATATTAAACCAAAAAATAAAAAACTTTAAAGAGAAAATAACACAAAGGAAAAAAACCTGAGCGCAATTACCAAAAAAATAAGTCAGGTGTAAACGAGACAAAAAATATAAATCAAAATACTATAACGTGAAACTGAACGAAATTTGGAATAGTTTGAGAGAAAAAGTTTTTAAAAAAAATATATATATATCGGCCCATAAAAACTGTCTAATTTTCACAGCCTCGAACCTGAGACTCGCTTGACTACTGACACACGACCCAACACAGTAATCCCTGCTGCATATTATAGTGAACACGTAAACCAGGCGTTACACTGCTGCTTAGATACTTTTTGAATGACTGTACGTAAAGTAAATATAACTAACTCTCCAACTTAGGCTCTCGAGCATAAAGAACTTCACTTGTATAAATCTGCCTCGGGTTTTGGCATGTTATAACAGTATCATTATAAAACCTTTTTCTTTTTCTCCGTCAGTGAGTGGCTGAGTCTATAGCAAATTTAAATATAAATATTCTAAACCTTAAGTAGGATCAAATTTATCAGGTGTCATACTCAGACAAGGACACCTCTGAACATTACAGTTAGACACCAGAAAGGGAAGAGAGTCACCTATACGGACGGACACGCAGCTCTTAAAAAATCATCTTTACACATGCTGACGAAACTACCACCAAAGGTCTATGTTAAAAAAAATAATAATTATTATCCGAGAATACCATCTCCCAAGCGATAACGTCCAGGGCTTCAAACACTGCTGGGTAGACAGAGGCAAACAGGACTATGTAGCTACTGATAAATGTTTCTTGGTTGATGGTGGCCACCAGCCGCAAGCATGTGTTCCGAAGATCTCTCCTGTCGAAGGGATATTGCACTCCCCGGGAACAAACCACTCCTGGAAGGTTATGTCCGTGCTGCGAAAGACGTCACGTTCCTGAAGGGAGCTGTTACTCTCGAAAGGACGCCTTGCCCTGTAAGACGAGTCGCGCCTCTGCCGGCAGGAGAACGTCACGGGAAGGAGACCGTGAGGTGCCTGGAGACAACCACTGATCTTTAGCGAGACAACACTTTCTTTAACATGCTCTTCTTTCCTTCATACAGAGAAGGCGCTCTTATGTTGGCGTGGGATTAGGAGTAATTTTATAATTATCATCATCATCATCACCATAATCAAAACTTTTAGGGACCACAAGTTTACGGCAGTGTCATGAGACAACGCGTCTTGCAAAACGTAACCTCTCATGACACGGATGTCTTGGGTGTGACTCCCAAGGCCAGTAAGATGATCCAGGCATGTGTTGGTGTTGGTGCCATAACACAGCATCATAAATAGGGTGTGTGCGGCTTAATTGGGTCGTTCCATGATAGTAAACAATTCACGTGTGCTCCGGGTGATTCATTAAAACGTATCATCACGGCTATTTTCGCTAGGCTGTCACTCGTGCATGTCATCTGCATGCCATTATAAGCTTGTGCATGACATGAGGGACGGGGGCGAGGCGCACCCTTACAGGTCAAGAATAATGAGGATAATTACCGTCTAGTCTTGTGTAATGGCGGTAGTTAGTTCCATGTCATGAATAATGATGACCATAGTTTACCTGGGTAATCCACGGAGCAATTTACTTAATAAAATGAACCTATTTATTTCAAGAGAAGCCGGGACGGCATGAAAAGGCTTTAAAGAGAGAGAGAGAGAGAGAGAGAGAGAGAGAGAGAAATACTGTCTTCCAGACTGTTATAATCACCGCCCCTTTCTGTCGCAGAGTATTTTGCTTTGTGGTAAAAATTCGATCGTTTTGTAATATAATCGAAATTGTCTTTGCAATATAAACAAGTTATTTAGGGCACACTGTGATTCAAAATCGGTAATATAATTCAAGTGTTTGGAGTATAAAACAGTTCTAGTTCCAATTGTAATATAATCGAGGCTTTTGCTGTTATATAATTCTTCATATTATACGAGTTAATGAATACACAAACAAGAAGGAACGTTAATAACCAATCATGCAAGTAAGTAATAAAACAGTAAAAAAAAAAATAGTAATCAAGAAAGTAGGTAAACAACCAAGCAGCTACGTTACTATCCAATCAAGTAGGTAGTAGGCAGCTACCAAACAGGGAGGTACTACCGCCTGGGAAGGTATTGGAAGCATAATGTGTTGTCTAATGGTAGACCCTGCTGCTATATGACATCACGAAAATTGTGACCAAGTCCCAGGTTGCTGATCTGATTTTCTGCCTCATTTACACCCAATTGCAGGGTCTCAATTGTTTCTCTTACTTTGACAACACAACATAGATACATTGTTTCTCACTTTTGATCTTTTTTTTTCCTTTTGGTACAGTATTTCTTTATGATTCTTTATTATTATTATTATTATCATAATTATTAGTATTATCAGTTATTATTATTGTTATTATAATTTTATTTTTAATTTTGTATTTTTTATTACAAATTTTATTTACTATGAACTAAATATTATTATTATTATTATTATTATTATTATATTTTCGCCCCCAGGCCCCGATGTGGGTCAATGACCTGTGCCCGGGTGGGCTAATCCCCTTAAAAAAAATAAAATAAAAAATAAAAAAAGGTAATTAAGAAAGTTAGTAACCAATTAAACAAGTATACAGGTAAACAAACAAGGAAGGAAATAAGTAACCAATCAATTTAGGGAAGAAACAAGGAAAGAGTAAGCAACCAATCGTGAATGTAAAGCAGCCACTCAAGCAAGTAAGCAAGAAAACAATAAAAAAACAACCAAGCAATCAAGGTGATGCTCAAGAATAAGATCTCTCTCTCTCCACCTCCTCCTCCTCCTTATCTTACCTTCCCAAGACTTTCTCTCTCACCCTTCCTCCTCCAGCTCTCCCTATGAAAGAAAACGGAGAAAGAGAAACAGAGACAGATAGACCAACAGAGAGACAAAGAAGGAGAAAGGAGAAAGTTCTGTTCTCCTATACAGCAGTCAGTCTCCCGGGTGATGGAAGAGGGAAGACCTGGATAAAGTCAAACATGCTACAGTTCAGTTAGAGAGAGAGAGAGAGAGAGAGAGAGAGAGAGAGAGAGAGAGAGAGATATCAAAGAAGAATGAAAAGGAACGAACTCTTCCTTCTCTTCTAAACCTCCAATAAACCTTCTCCCTTTCTCTCCCTCACTCTTCTTCATCTAACACCAGCATGAAAATAGTGATAAAAAACAACAACTCTGGAATCATGACAAGAATACGTAACATCAGAAGGGTAACCTCACTCATTCCCCCCTCCCTCCCCCTCCCCCTCCCTTCTTCCGTCACCACACGCACAAAAAAAAAAGTCGATTTAACCTCCGGGGAAAAAAAAATATATATTGAGGGGGGAGGAAAACTTTGGGAGGAAATTAGGTGAGGATATGAAAGGGATGGGGAAAGCTTTTGTTGGGATTGACCGAATATTTACTCGTGAGCCTCAAGTCGTGTTGGACACAATATACCTTGAAAAACACAATGTTGAAAATTTACCACCACACAGCAGCTTTACGGTATGTGGGGGAGAAATATTACAAGGGGGAGAGAATCTGGGGGGAAGGGGAGGGGTATTACAATTTAGAATGTCGTCTGGGGAGAAATATTACGATGTAGTGTGTCTGTGGGGAGAAATGCTACGATGTAGTGTGTCTGTGGGGAGAAATGTTACGATGTAGTGTGTCTGTGGGGAGAAATATTACGATGTAGTGTGTCTGTGGGGAGAAATGTTACGATGTAGTGTGTCTGTGGGGAGAAATGCTACGATGTAGTGTGTCTGTGGGGAGAAAAGTTACGATGTAGTGTGTCTGTGGGGAGAAATATTACGATGTAGTGTGTCTGTGGGGAGAAATATTACGATGTAGTGTGTCTGTGGGGAGAAATGCTACGATGTAGTGTGTCTGTGGGGAGAAATGTTACGATGTAGTGTGTCTGTGGGGAGAAATATTACGATGTAGTGTGTCTGTGGGGAGAAATGCTACGATGTAGTGTGTCTGTGGGGAGAAATGTTACGATGTAGTGTGTCTGTGGGGAGAAATATTACGATGTAGTGTGTCTGTGGGGAGAAATGTTACAATGTAGTGTGTCTGTGGGGAGAAATGTTACGATGTAGTGTGTCTGTGGGGAGAAATGTTGCGATGTAGTGTGTCTGTGGGGAGAAATGTTACGATGTAGTGTGTCTGTGGGGAGAAATGTTACGATGGGGAGAAAATGTGAGAACTCTAAAACCTGTTAAATGTGGAAATGGAAGCGAGATAACACACTAACCAGAGGGATAAAACTAAGGAAATACAGTAAAATAACACAAGGACAAATATATAAATACACAAATTCACAATAATCATTGTAACAGCTGTAGTATGGAAAAATAATTTTGAACAGGTCGAGACGAAGTAACGAATATTAGAAAAGAAAAGAAAAAAAATTCACGGAACCAAATGCCACATGGAAAGCCAACGAAGAAGTATTAAATTACATTATTTATTCAGAATAATAGATAATAATTAATCTGGCGAGTGAACGCATTCCTGTATTAATGACAAGCAGGTTGTGGTGTTGTTTCCAGTGCTTAAGGTTGATCCCGTGTTTGTGTGTAGGAGATCGCCTTAAGGCAATGTTTCTCAAACTGGGGGTCATGGCCTACAAGGGGGTCACGGCAAGAGTTTAGGGGGCCATGGCAGGCTAGAGTATGTAGTATATGTTTGGAGAAAATGTGGAAACGATGATTCAACTTTTTTTTGCTACTTTGCCTTGTTAGGGGAGAAATCTTTTATTTTTCTCTTTTTTTTTTGTCATTGTGTGTAATCATAATACCCATACGGTACAGTTTTGACATGTACATAGTATGGTGCAGGAGGTAGTTTTTCATTTCCAACGTATTCGTTCAGATTGCACGCTTCTAGTTCCTGTTTGGACGAATTCCTTGATCTCAGAACGATTCTGCTTCCAGAGACCACTATGAAGAAAATCTGACTGTATTCTGGTGCTCAATGTATCAGTCATATCCAAAAGTTAGTGAGATCGCACTTCGAGTCCTCTTGCCATTTTCTACGACTTATTTACGTGAATCTGGTTTCTCCACCATCTTCAAATAGAGAATAAAAGCCGAAACAGGTTACATGTGGACCCAGACATGAGATGTGCCTTATCAGTGACTCAACCTCGAATCAGTCGACTGACTGAAAGGAAACAATGTCATCCATCCCATTGAACTGTAAAAAAATAAGCATTCTGTTTGATCATTGTAAACATTAAAATAAAGGAAGAGAACCAAAACAGTTTATTTTCATCATTATTTGTGAGGGGCTTGGGAGAGAACTGAAGGGGGCCACCAGGATGTTGAGAGTTCCTCATGGGGGGAATGAAGTGAAAAGGTTTGAGAACCACTGGTCAAACCATTACCCCGGAGCACTATCTACAAATGGATTAATATTCGGGTTAACAATTACTGCTGCGTTGACAGACACAAATGGCTCTAAAAAAAATGAAAAAAAAAAACTTGTCCATAGTTTCACACTGCCCGGGAATCGAACGTTGGTCCACTCGCTTGCGAGGCAAATATGCTGACCATGACATTTCGTATTCACAAAAATTTTTTTTTTTTTTTTTTTTTCGTGCTGGTCAAGCCCCGACCAGAGGTTAGCTAGACCCCCGGACAACTCTTTCGGAGCTTGACCAGCACGTCGTATGGGCATTATCATCTCGTCTTAATTATATGTTACAAAGTCACTCGTGAGTTTTTCAATGTTCTTTTAGATAATATTTACTTAATCTAAGCTAAATGTTAACAAATAAATGACTTAATTATAGGAAAACAGAAAATAAAAACGTAACTGCACCTTATAAATACTGTACTGTATGCTACAGTAAATAGGGATAATTGGCCATTAGTGATAACTTCTATATATTTTTCCTTTTTGGAAACTTTAGACTGGCCATAAACGATCCTGTAGATCATAAATATACATATAAATGAATACCTTCATACAAAATGTAATTTAACCTAAGCTATCTCAACCTAACCTAAACTTACCTAATCTATCTAGCCTAGCCTAACGTAATGTAACGTTACGTAACCTAACGTAAATTAATGTAACCTACTTAAAGTAAAATTCAGCTATCACATGACGGTAAACGACGTTTCACCCGAAACAGACGAAATTTTACCATATACGAATTAATCTTAATTAAGTTGTAATAATAACACCCAAAAGTTATCTCTATTTGACTAAAACGACTGATGATTGGTAAAGGCTTAATCGCAGACTATATACTCCTGGTCATTACACTAAATAGGGATAATTGCCAAATATCGATAACTTCTATGTATTATTTTAAGCTTCCAACTGGCCATCGGCGATCATGTACTTCATCATAAAAGGTATTAATAAATTGTTTATTAGAAAACGTAAACTAACTTAAACTAACCTTAACAAATATAACCTAAGTGTTATTAATTACTTTACCGTTATAAATACAGGATAATCATCATGATATTATGATATATTCTGAAAAATGTAAATGTGAAGGAAAGTGTAGGAGAAAAACAATTAAATCTAAAGTTACTCAAAACAATAATAAAGACTTCAACTATACAGAAGAGAGGAAAACAAACACTAGTAAAAAGTACAAGTAATAAATAACTAAATAAACCCTGAAACTAAATATATATATTTCGATGTTCTTTGTCTTTTATATTATATACTTACTGCAGTATATACTTACAACATAATTAATAACGTAACAATAATGGTTGCCCCTCGGGTACGAGGATTACTGGGCCTAGGGCCAACTAGTTGTGAATTGTTTAAGGTGTAGTAGCTGTCGCCAACACAACAACCACACCCTAAGTTAACGAGATGCATGACCCAATGTAAAAGAATAGTCCAGGAAGACCGGACAACTAGCCAACTGCACTGTCTAATCCAGTGGTTCTCAACCTGGGGGCCATGGCCTCCAAGGGAGCCACGGCGAGCTGTTATAAATTGTACGTTTCCAAATAATATTGGGAATCTGAATTAAACAAAACTTGTATTACTTGACTTGGCAGAAGAGAATTTTCATTTTTTTTTTTTTGTCATTTTGTTTAATGATAACGACAATACAATTTTAATATTTACATACTCTGGTGCTATTTTTTTTTTTTTTTTTACGGATTATTTAAGATTTCACAGGTCCAGTCCCTGTCTGTGTGACAGGCGCTGGACCGAGCTGCTGAACTGATTTGTTCAGTACGTGTCCGTGTGTCATCCCTTTGCAAGTGGTGATAGGACCAAATGATCTCAGTCTGGCCTGGGATACCATCACGAAAACAGTGGAGTGTATTGTCTCTGAACCATACAATGTGTTTGAGCTTGACTCAAGCATAATATACTCCGTAATTGGTGTTACTTATTTTGTTTCATAATTCATGTGGTCGCTGCTTTACGTGGGTGAAATATTTGTACACTTCCTTTATTAATTATTTCCTTATTTATTGGTGCCATTGTTGTTCATACTCATTCTTTACTTATATAATCCTACCATTTTTAGTGGTAAATTGGTATGACTCACTATTCTTCTCATTCTTCCAAGTTGGGCAGTGCTCGTCAAAGGAGGCGTGTTCTTGCTTACAGGAAGTACACTTCAGCTTGCTAGCTTGAGTGTGAATGTTTACCTGTGTGCATGTTTGTGTATGACTACAAAATGTGTGCTTTATGCGAGAGTGCATGGGCGTGTTATGTATGTGAAAGTGGGTGTGTGTTTGCCATTCTAACTCTTATCCTATTTATCTGTCCTTCTTTATCATTCTTTAGTCTTTATCACTTGTCTGTTTGTCTGTTCTGGGAGAAAAATGAAGGAGGCCACGAGGATGTTGAAAATTCCTCAACGGAGGACTGGAGTGAAAAAGGTTGAGAACCACTGGTCTAACCATTACCCGAGAGAACTATCTACAAATCGATTAATATTCAGGTTCCCAACTACTGCTGGGTAGACAGACACAAATGGTGTTTAAAAAACGGAAAAAAAACTTGTCAATAGTTTCACACTGCAGGGAATCGAACCTTGGTCCACTCGATTGTGACGCAAATATGCCGACCATCACACCACAGGTCACCAAAATCACATTTTGTAAACACAAAAGTTTTTTTTTTTTTTTCGTGCTGGTCAAGCCCCGACCAGAGGTTAGCTAGACCCCCGGACAACTCTTTCGGAGCTTGACCAGCACGTCGTATGGGTATTATCATCTCGACTTCATTATATGTTACAAAGTCACGTGTGAGTTTTTCAATGTTCTTTTTGATAATATTTACTTAATCTAAGCTAAATGTCAACAAATAAATGACTTAATTATAGGAAAACAAAAAATAAAAACGGAACTGCACCTTATAAATACTGTACTGTATGTTACGCTAAAAGGGATAATTGGCCATTAGTGATAACTTCTATGTATTTCTCCTTTTTGGAAACTTTAGACTGGCCATAAACGATCCTGTAAATCATAAATATACATATAAATGAATACCTTCATACAAAATGTAATTTAATCTAAGCTATCTCAACCTAACCTAAACTTACCTAAACTAACTAGCCTAGCCTAACGTAATGTAACGTTACGTAACCTAACGTAAATTAATGTAACCTACTTAATAGGATGACACAAACAAACACTATGTTAGGCTGTAAGTCATGTCATGTTTATTGGGCGTGCCTGCCCGTATACTGTATCTAGAGTATTGGGATGGTGGAGGTGGAGAGACCCAGAGGAGGTTGGGGTGTTGGGTGGTAGGTAGTAAGGGGAGCGTGTTTGTTTATAAACGCCTGACGCAGCAAAGTCGGCCAGCCAGGGCTGGATATGTGACGCCGGGCAGGGCACTGCCACTGTAGCTATCCCCATCATAGAGTCAATACCTAACCTGTTTCTCTTGAGACTTTCAACACGTAAGTTTAACTTGTACTTAAGTTTACACAGGTAGACTGCATCCACAGCATCGGTTATCATTGTGACAACATAGAATTATGGCAAATTAAGTACTCATTATAAGTGTTAAGATTAGACTAATTACATAGCTATGATTTTTATGTGAATATATATTGAATTAAACATTTATGTATGATTGCCTATGTATGATTTATTTGAAATACTAAAATGAATTGTATTCAACAGGTTTGACCGAATTATAACGTTCGAGTTTAACGTGAAGAGTCTGCTTGACCTATAAACGCTCAGAAGGCGTTTAGCCTAATATCGATAACTTCTATGTATTATTTTAAGCTTCCAACTGCCAATCGGCGATCATGTACTTCATCATATTAGATATTAATAAATTTTTAATAGAAAACTAAAATTAACTTAAACTAACCTTAACGAGTATTACCTGTGTTATTAATTATTTTATCGTTATAAATACAGGATAATCATCATGATATTATGATATATTCTGAAAAATGTAAATGTGAACGAAAGTTTAGGAGAAAAACAATTAAATCTAAAGTTACCCCAAACAATAATAAAGACTTCAACTGTACAGAAGAGAGGAAAACAAATACTAGTAAAAAGTACAAGTAATAAATAACTAAATAAACCCTGAAACTAAATATATATATTTCGATGTTCTTTGTCTTTTATATTATATACTTACTGCAGTATATACTTACAACATATTTAATAACGTAACAATAATGGTTGCCCCTCGTGTACGAGAATTGCTGGGCCTAGGGCCAACTAGTTGTGAATTTGTTTAAGGTGTAGTAGCTGTCGCCAACACAACAACCACACCCTAAGTTAACGAGATGCATGACCCAATGTAAGAAAATAGTCCGAGAAGACCGGACAACAGGCCAACTGCACTGTCTAACGGTTAGACACTGTATTACCTTAGGAGCTAAGGTAATGCACAAGTCCCTACTTAGGACAAGAAGATTTCCAGACGTCCATGGCCTCAATCACTGGCCCAGAATCAGTTACTTTGAAGAAATGGAAGGTCATGTGCAGACAAACTCAACAAGCAGTTAAATTGATTGTAGGTGGAAATGTGAAGGTTTATGATTTGAATTGTACACTATTCAGCGAGGTGGTTGAAAGTCAAGAAGAGACTATGTGCTTGTGAAGGAGGCTTTGCTTTCCCGCCTGGCCAAGAACGGTAACATACAGTACTTCTTGTGTGAAAGAGGAGCACAAGGTCATGAGCCACTAGTTTGAATCCAACAAATAAAAGCATTACTGGCATACAACTTCAGTTATGTGTAGTGAAGGAGCACTGCCAGGAATGGGACTGTGTTTGAGGGCTACCGCGTTATGACACCCGTAACTCATATGACCCTACATCTCCTGGTCCAGGAACCATCGAGCGACCATACAAGTAAATACCTTTCTTTTTCTCTTTCTTTTTTTCTTTTCTGTTTTTTTTACGGGGATTAGCCCACCCGGGCACAGGTCACTGACCCACATCGGGGCCTGGGGGCGAAAATATAATAATAATAATAATAATAATAATAATAATAATAATAATAATAATAAATACAAAAACGAAAAAATAAATCAAGAGTGAGAAACGATATACATTGTGTATGTTGTGTTGTCCAAGTACGAGAACCAATTGAGACCCCGCAATTGTGTGTAAATGAGGCAGAAAATCAGATCAGCAACCTGGGACTTGGTCACAATTTTCGTGATGTCATATAGCAGCAGGGTCTACCATTAGACAACACATTATGCTTCCAATATCTTCCCAGGCGATAGTACCTCCCTGTTTGGTAGCTGCTTACTACCTACCACCACTTGATTCGTTCGTAGTGGTTCTCTACACCAGTGATCCATATTCCACATTTCGATCCTTTGTTGTGAGGAATTTATCTCGTAAACAAGCCTATAGTCCCGTGCATCTTGTAAGGAGGTGAGGCAGACATCCACAATACGACAGCTGCTCCTCACCGACCAGCTTGGAACCTTCCACGAATTACTCTCTGATTTGCCCCCACATTCCCAGTAATCCCAAGTAAACAGATAAGATTCAAAAACCTTAGTAGTTTACTTAGAATTATGTGTACGTCTTTACAAATCCAATGTTGATGTATTATATAATTAGTCAAAGAAAACATCGAACCTAAAAAAATATAAATTATAACCTAAGTATCATATTCAATACATCAAGGCCCACGTAACATGAATGGTATAAAGGAAGTTCATCTGACATCAAGGAACCACATGTTCGGGTCGCTCGAATCTTACCTTATTCCAGGAAACTCGTCGCCTCGTCTCAAAGGCTTCTCACACCCTATTCAGTCCATCAGTTGCAGGAATTGCACACACCTACAAAGATCACTGGATTATCCGTGAAATCTGTGTCACTGGTCATGAATGGGCTATCTCGGCGCTTTGCCTCCAGCGAAGGATGTTCCATTTGATCCAATTTCCAGTTCATAGAAATACTGAGAGTTATTAGTTATGAATGATCTCGGCCTCACCCAAAAAGACAGTTGTTTCAATAAGTCGTTGTTCTACGCTGTCTCGTGAGGACGTATTTTGGGCAAAAGCACCGAGGTAAGTGTGAACATATGATTTATGAACGTGATTTTCAGACTGATGTCCTGACCAGCGATCTGAGCATATTGGAAGAAGAACCGGAGCAGAGGTTGAAATTATCAATGAATTGAAGAAATTCAATACAGTCGTCCAGCAGGAGTTCAAAAACGACGTAAAGAAATTAAGAATGAACAAGATCTTTTGTCGTAGAGAAACATTCTTTACTTAATGACAGAAACAATCCTGCAATAAATTTCTCTAAGCCAGAGTAATAAAAACGGCATGATAATACTGTATTTCAAGTCATCCTGTCTTTGTTTCCCCTTCCCATAGACGGATAAAACACTTGTTCCCGTGAAGACTGTTGCCTTGGCTGAGAGCATCCCCTGAATCAAAACACCCTCCGACCTTTGTCAACACCCTCGACACACTTTAGCCACTGTCCTACTTTGGGGATATGTCACAATCCTTCCCACTCACTCTCTCAAAGACATCGAGCATCCTCCTTGACGTGTGAGTGGCTAGCCAAGATTTAAAGCCAACAGTGGGCAGTAGAGAGAGGGACGGAAGGAAGGAAGGAAGGAGGGAGGGAGGTAGGGTGTGTGTGTGTGTGTGCCCCCGGGTACCACACATCATACACAGCTTTCAAGACCACGGTGTGCACGTTCTGCCGCCACGCATACACAATGTTAACAGAGCGACAACCCCCTGCTCACCGCCCTCATAACTCACCCACACGCCACTGTCCTCTCGTGATTTACGTCCAGAAACTAAATCTAAAATTCTAAAAGAGAAATAAATTAAGAGAAAAAAACTTTGGTAAGATTATAACACGATCCAGCGGGGGATTAAAACTTTCTTGGCCTTCGAAGTTTTGAATGTCAAGGATTTTGGTTTCGGCGTCGGGGTAATTTCTGACACGAGACCCCGGCGCTGGTCGTATTAAAATAAGATATAGCACCATATTTCATATTTAGGTCAAAATATATCGGTAAAATTCACAAATTATCATAATCGCAGAGGCACACCTGTCAACTTAAATACTTCTGAGAGTTGTGAATTATGACAAAGCCCCTGGAAACTGAGTCAATGTTTTCCGCCTATACTTTAGACGACATTATGATTGGTCGGCGAGTAAACTGGTTGATAAAAACAAGACGAAAAAGCGAGGATTTTGCGACAATATTATTTTCCCTTCTTGAAGGAAACTGAAATTTATGAGGTTGCGGCAAGAAAATGGATCAGAACCTTATATAAGAGTTTAAAATAACATCGTGAACACGTGACTGTCCAATAGGCCTGACGGGCGGTCCGTTACATAAAATGGCTACAACACACTAAAACTAAACTTTTGGCAGCGTTCACGGCACTGTACGCGACTATCTTCACTTCCTCACATGTCCCACGTGCAAAGTTGGTCATCTATTTACAGTGTTGCGTCCAATCGGCCACCGTATCCAAAAGATAACATTGTACATGTTTTATTAACACAAGCGTGAGTCGTAAACGATCAGTGACAAATTAAATTAAACTTTAAAGCAAATATGGAATACTCTTTAAATCATTAGCGTACTATAAAGACAAATTAATTCATGCACTAGACCCGACTAAAGACTTTACTCACTGAACACTTAACCAACGATCAAGCTCAAATTACGGTACACATTCAAGCTGACCTAATAGTGCAGGCAGAGGCCCTTAACTCAGGGTAAGTAGCACTTTAAAATGCATACCGGGGGTTGGCTTAAGAATACCCAGCCGACTTTTGACCCGCCATGATAAGTGGCAGTTCAAGATGCACACTCGGCCATAAATCCTGGAGGAGGCGGACCATCACGCACTAAAAGTCTCAAGTTATTATTTTTCGTCCTTGTCGCTCCAACATTTTTCCCGAGTTTATTTATTCACTTGCCAGAGGGTCATTTGCCCTTTAATTCGAGTTAACTGTGAGAGCCTCGGGTGATTAAGTTAATATTTGCCTTTCGATTATCGCCGAGATCGAGGACATGCGAAGTACTTACGAAGGATCTGGAAAGGACCTACAAAGGACCTACGAAGGACCTCTCCTACGAGCTTAAGAACGAGTGAGGCTGAAAAATGGCCCACTGCCTGTGGCTGAGTCGATAATTGGATTAATAAGGAGACTTCAACAAGAATATATACTGAGGGAATATTAAAGTCACACAACCAAGATCTGAACAGCGATGGACTTTTTTCTTTTGCTTCAGTTGGTAGTTTGTAGTTTAACTTGATCATTCAACTGCAGGTGAAATTTCGATATTGGAAGTAGTTTGTTTAACATGCTGTTTAACTAATAATACATTTAGTGATTGGCATCCTCAACACTCACGCACACAAACACACACACAATCCAGATATGCATAGAGCTGAGGGCGGTCCCCACTGTGCCTCGCTAGCAGGTACTGTGACTACAACAGAATCGACAACCAAAACAACAATAGTAGTAGGGCCGACGGCTACTGAACACAACAGTAACAGATACAACGAAGAACACTACAGTAAGAGGGGCGACAGCAACAGCTCACAACAGCGTCAGGAGCGATTTCAGTAAAAAGGAAGGAAGTAACAACTGCCAGGAAGAGCTCTGTGAACTGTCCTCACCTGCTGGATATTATTCTGATCAATTAAATAATTTATCCAGTTAAGACATTATTCAGAAGCTCAGCACCTCTTTGGCTCCTTGGAAAATCTAACTAAACATGACTTAAACCACGAAGATTAAAACCCGTTAATAAACCACAATGCCAACCCCCAACAATAACTAACCACAACAACCATCACCAACCACAACAGTAACAACAACAGCAACAACCATTTCTACAATAATTACTAATATTAATATATATCTCAATCCACCACATTCCATTACCTGTTCAGTGTAGTGGAACAGGTGCGTCGCGTAATTACTACCACCTGTATCTCCAATTAGCTCTAATTACACTATATCCGCCCGTAATGCTGGACCGACATCTTATCAGAGGGAAGCGTATGGAGGAATATTGGAATAACTCATTAAACCAAACAGTGCACAGTATAAGCAAACAGTGTACAGTATAAACAAACAGTGTACAGTATAAACAAACAGTACACAGTATAAACAAACAGTACACAGTATAAACAAACAGTACACAGTATAAACAAACAGTGAAAGAGTATGTGTTAGCGTCAATAACATAATGTGTTTCTTCAGTCATACACGTAGAATGTTTTCACCAAATTTTCCTGAATATTATTTCGTCACTTTGCCAATCTCAAATAATTAGCATCACACACACCTGTACCTATAAGAGGATCCCTGAGGTGTTTGGCAAGCGTAATTAAAAATACACATATCGACGAAACTTATGCTGTTGTTAATTTAATACTTTAATATTACACGTATGACGCAACCTTAAAATGAGGTGACAAATTAATTATATGCTTCTTAACCCCCCCCCCCCCCCTCCCCCCACCCTATAGTGACATCAACGCCAATAATGAAAAAATAATAATTTGATCGATATACCTCTTTCAAAATTTGATGTGGTGCATGATAAGAGAGGGTAAAGGTGTCTGTCTGGTCAAGACCACCGAGATACAAGTCCCGGTGGATCTGACGTCAAGTGCGTCTGACGTCACACAGTATAGTATAAGGCCGCGCGACATCAATTTACAACTATAAAATACTAAAATTTATTCACTAATTTTTATTTTATATTCGATTTTTAGCTTCCATTATATTAGCAATATTTTGTAGAAATTAGATGTAAATATTTTGCAAATATCTTAAGTCTAACGATATTTTACTGATAAAATAATCTATATGAGCAGAAAGCAAATGAATAAAAACAAACACGAGAATAAGTCCTGTCTCTGTTGTGCTTTCTTCTGGCATCTCATGGAGAACATTACGTAATGATGAATGAAATTAGGTGAGGATGCTGAGGAAAAAATATTTACCGGTAATGTTTTTTCTGACAAACTCGGGCGATCATCTTCGTAAAAATGCAAAACAAATAACATAGAATTTACGGCCTTGAAACATATCACACATGCAATGACAGAACTGACAGATTATTGCCTGAATGAACTAAAAATGAAATAAATACAAACGGGTAAATTTCAGACAGATCATCTTGAAGCAAGACTTGGTCAGCATCGCCAGCTGGCAGGTGGCTAAGACAACATCTGTGCGTCAAGTGTTTGACTGTGAAAAAATAACTCGGAATGATGTCTGTGTTGCATTTGGTCCAACCACTTCATAACCAAAATGTTGACCGGAGGAATTTTGAGGAAACTAACTGGGATGTAGTGGGAAAGAAGCACAAGCGAGACCTTCATAAACTCAACGTAAATGTGACATAATGATATTAAAGAATGTAAGGACGTTCTTCCTGTTGTAGTCTACAGTACTTAGCTGGTTACTGCTGCTATGCAGTTTCAAGAAAATGAAATATAACTTTGGCAAGGAATTTATAACGTGTACAGAGAATGAAGATAAACTACCAGACAGCCACAACTACATACAGCGTATTAGCAGAGGTTCTCTGTTGTACCCAAATGAAATTGCAACAAACATTGTTCTTTACAATCATATTACTGTTAGAAAATTGACAAAGCATTTCTTTTCTCATTCTGCCAAGCAGCAAGACTTAGCAATGGACATTTTATTGAATGTTGTGACATGATGTTTTTTTTCCTAGCGACTTTTGTGATTGTGGTCACAGTACGGAAAAGGCAGAAGGAATGTTGCTATGGGCTTCTTAACATTTATTGTGCTAGGGAGAACAACAACATAGCTAAGTAGTTGTAATCAACAAACCATATATATATAAAGTCAAACCTTGTCTACTTAAGAGGTAAGTAAGTGTTAGCAGCCATTGTTAACTTCACTGTTTTATTTCATGACCTTTGAGGAGGAAAACAGGCATTTTTTTTAAGTATGAGATTGGTATCTGTTGGCCGCGCGGTACTAGAGGTGATGACGTCAAGCAAGAGAGCACAGGCCTTGTATCTTGGTGGTCTTGGTCTGGTTCACTGAATTTATTATTTTTGTTTTCTTAATTTAAAACTAAGAAGAACGGTATTTGGGACTCGGACCTAAAGCCTGACCCGAATTTTCAAACTACAACGAGGGTTAGGTTAGATTAGGTCAGGATTCCTTATGACAGATTGGGAGAAAGAAGAAGAGATACTATAAATAGAGAAGAGATAATGAAAGAGTAAAATGAGTAAGTCAACGTGTGTGTGAGTTAGTGAGAGAATTAATGAGTGAGTGGAAGAGTGAACGAGTGAGTGAGTTAGTGAACGAGTGATAGTTCCCATAGTAAACTCTAACAGACAGTTTGTGAAGATAGAATACTCGTCCCAGAGGAGACATAAAACCCATCATGTTTTGCTTCTTTCGTCTCTGAAAAACATAAGGCCAGAACACCTCAAAGGACCTACAGAAAGCAGTGGAGGGACGGTAATGTGGAGGAACCATTGATTTTGGGAGTTCTTAAACGAACACTTGACCACGGCAGAATTTTCGTTGGAGGAACAATGTGTTTGGCTGGTGGGGAATAGCATATGGTTGATTTTTTTTTTATGTAAACACACACACACACACACACACACACACACACACACACACACACACACGTTAGTTTGTATATTTTCAGCCACCTGCTGCAACTTTATTAATAAACCGTTGTTTATTATCATTATTATCATTATTATTATTATTACACACACACACACATACATACACACACACACACACTCAAAAGTGACAATTTCGTTTCGGAAAGAAATGGGATCAGTGTTGAACAGTGATGAACAGTGTTTAAGCCAGTGAATTCAGCACTTGACAGTACCAGTGAGAGCCGTGACCCACCAATGAGATAAGCACCCCTGGGAACTGACCGCCATCTTCTGATCAGGAGGTGCTAATCAGTCCACCCTGGGAACAACAGTGGGTCGGCTTTACACCTGACTTCGAAATAACACAACACCACCCAGTAGGTTTAGGAGGGAGATAGGAAGGAACTGGTTCACAAATATGGTGGTAGACGAGTGGAACAAGCTTAGCAACTTTGTAGTAAGTGCTGGAACGCTGGAAAGTTTCAAAAGGAGACTGGATAGATTCATGGATGATAGAGAGTGGTAGTAACTCTCGACAGGAGCTGTCATGCACAGGCCAACCGGCCTATTGCAGACTCCTTATTTTCTTATATTCTTATGTTCTTATGTACTGTGACACCACTCCACACCACCCGGTGTCCCCATGACCACGCGAGGTCTTTCATATTAACACCCGAGGACGAGTTACTGCACCACGTGAACACCACACCACCCGGTGTCCCCATGACCACGTGAGGTCCTTCATATCAACACCCGAGGACGAGTTACTGCACCACGTGAACACCACACCACCTGGTGTCCCCATGACCACGTGAGGTCCTTCATATCAACACCCGAGGACGAGTTACTGCACCACGTGAACACCACATCACCCGGTGTCCCCATGACCACATGAGGTCCTTCATCTACGACTCTCAACATGGGTTTACAAAGGGAAAATCTTGTCTAACAAATCTGCTGACGTTTTTTAGGAAAGTCTTCGAGGTAGTAGATAATGACGAAAATTACGATGTTATTTACTTAGACTTTAGCAACGCATTTGACAGAGTACCGCATCAGAGGCTTCTGAGAAAAATTAAGGCTCATGGTATCGAGGGGAAAGTTTTAAATTGGATAAAATCATGGCTCACCGATAGAACGCAGAGGGTCAGCGTAGATGGTGTTAAATCTGAGCGGGACCGTGTAACCAGTGGGGTTCCCCAGGGGTCAGTACTAGGCCCACTCTTGTTCATAATCTACATAAACGATCTAGATACTGGGATCAGCAGTGACATAAGCAAGTTTGCGGATGACACCAAAATAGGGCGGCAGATTAATTCAGGGCAGGATGCAAATGCATTACAGGAGGATCTAAATAAACTGCAGGGGTGATCTGAAAAATGGCAAATGAAATTCAACACCAGCAAGTGCAGCGTACTTAATATTGGAAGAACAAATACTGACAATGTATACAGCCTTAACAACATCAACCTAGAGAAGTCGACTTGTGAAAGAGACCTAGGGGTACTTGCAAGCCCGGACCTACGGCCTAGAAAACAGTGCGTTAATGTTCGAAATAAGGCAAACAGAGTATTGGGTTTTATATCTAGAACTCGGAGCAACGGATTTAAGTTGGATAAGTTTAGGTTTAGGAGGGAGATAGGAAGAAACTGGTTCACAAATAGGGTGGTGGACGAGTGGAACAAGCTTAGCAACTTTGTAGTAAGTGCTGGAACTCTGGAAAGTTTCAAAAGGAGGCTAGATAGATTCATGGATGATAGAGAGTGGTAGTAGCTCTCGACAGGAGCTGCCATGCACAGGCCAACCGGCCTATTGCAGACTCCTTATTTTCTTATGTTTTCTTATGTTATGTTCTTATATCAACAACCGGGGACGAGTTACTGCACCACGTGAACACCACACCACCTGGTGTCTCCATGACCAGTCCAGGCCGGGGCCATCAACTGTAAACTATAATAATTTGTATGTACAATTCATGTTCTTTCTTCTTTCAGTAAGTGAAAGCTTTTGTTAAACGACCCACCCACCCCATGTCTTTGTATGTAATAAGTCGTTATTGTCCAATGTATATTTTCAGCCCTCGGGCTGCCGACTTTTTCAATAAACCGTTAATTATTATTATTATTATTGTTATTATTATTATTATTATTATTATTATTGTTATTATTATTATTATTATTATTATAAATAACTAACTAACTAACTAAATAAATAAATAAAAAAATTAATAAAAAATAAACAATTCCTCTACACTTACGTATAATAAAATATTACCTAAAGAACACATTCTAAAACCCTGATCCATGGACAGGGAGGGGAGGAGAGGGGGGAGGGGAGGTCGAGGGAAGGAGGAATGGAGGAGGAGGAGGAGGGTAATGACCTCGTGACTTTCATTCATTCATTCATAAAGTGGTGTAAAAAAAAAATAACTTGAACGTGTTGTCCCATTAAACATATCTGTGAGCATGTGTAAAATTCCCGAATCATTCCAGGCATTTTAGGAATATTGGATGCCACTGTAAAATGCCCTTTCATCATTTCCAGTTGCGTTGGCCAGAGTCAGGTGTATTGTACCCGTTATTTATAGTACAGCTTGGTACAAAATATATATTGGTAGTTTGGCCAGTAGGTACTACATCTTATTCATGGTGCAATATGGTACAAAATATATTCTAGTAAGAGTTTGTAATGTATTCTAACTTGTCCTTGATGCACTCTGGTAATCCTAGTACAATGAGGCCAGTATTTATTGTATATGATTATTTACGGTACAATCTGGTATAAAAAAATATATATCCTGGTGCAGCTTGACTAACCGTATATTGTAAGCCTGGGGTTCTTGGTACACTCTGCTACCTAGTATATTTTGGTACCACTTGGTCAGTCATGTGTATTTTACCCACATTATTTATGGTACACACTGGGACGAAATATATCCTGGTATCACTTGGTCTATGGTGAGGGCAGTTCTTATTCGTTAGTGAATGATGAACAATAACCTTGTCTGAGCGAATGGGCGTGCGGGCGTGAAAATAGGTGAGGGGGACAGAAACGCTTAAGTGGACCAATTAATGCGTTCACGTGGATAACAAAACCCAAGCACCAACCCCCCTGATAAAATAACCCACAAGTACAATAAATTCAGTATTTGTTACACATAGTTCTGAGGCTCTGGTCTCAGTTAAATGTGATCAATCACACGTTCATGAGAGTTCAGTATAAGTCAAGGGGTTCAGTAAGTCATGGAATAAGTGTCATGACTTACCTCTAACGGGGCAATAGTTCTAGCATCTCTCCTTTAATTATCGCCAGTCTGGTAGTATTAGGGCCGACCCAAAATATTTAAAATTCTTACATATTATATTCACTTGAATGATTTTACCAATATATATTTTTTATTTCATTAATTTTCTTCCTAGAAATAAGAACAGCAGTATTTTCTTCGTTAAGTGCGTAAAATGGTGCACATTATTTTTTGGAGATTATTATGAAAATCTGAAGATCTAAATGATTTATAAAGTTAACTTTAAATATAAGGGCATTATATTCTTATCAACCTATAATTAACGACATACTTATGACCGGGTCAAGATGGCAATTACACATCCAACCAGTTGACTGGTGTTGTTTTTTATTTTACTAAACTGGAGGAGTCTGGTCCAGGTAGGCCAGGTCCAGATTGGCTGGGTCCGACTATACTTACTGACACACACAAACGCTGGGCAAGTGCTTCTTCATCACAAGGTACGGTTCCCGATACCCAATCAACCTCAAATCAGATGTAGATTAAAATATATATATATATATATATATATATATATATATATATATATATATATATTATATATATATATATATATATATATATATATATATATATATATATAGAAAAATAAAAGAATTTCAGGATGTGAAAAATTGTATGCGTGTGTCCTAGTGCAGGTGTGGGATCGTTGCTGCCTTTAACCTCCTGATATATTTTCAGATGTGTTTTCAAAGGCCCGTTTTACAGCTTGTATGTATGTATGTATGTATATATGTGATTGAATTTCTCTAAAACCGTAGGTTGGATTTTCCAGTTTGCTTGAAAATTTCTTTAGGGCATTGGAAAACACTCACGGAAAACATTCTTACATCGTTCACTGCTTGTTATTATATACTGTTATTTATGGCACACTTTGGGACACAATCTATCCTGGTATAACTTGGTCAGTGGTACACTATACATTATCATCCTCGTGTAACAAGGCCAGAAGTATTATATCCTATCATTGCGCTGTTTAACTTATTGAAAAACAATCAATTCAGCTGCACCGTGTTACTGTGTTCATCAGAAACCACCCGCCCACCCACCCACACCACACTCCCAACACACAAATATGGAAAATTAATACGAAAAACATAAAACTACAAACCTGAAGATTTATCAAAAGTTGACGCCACAGACTTGCGTTACCCATTTAGCTAATTGAATCGCAGTGCTCCTTAACGCAGAGCCCGATTAAAAGAATGAAAATCCTAGTATGACTTGCCCATTCACATTTATTATTTTATCTGTGTACCAGAACTCTGTAATAAAAGTGTGTGGTTGTAAATAATGCACGATATAAATCATGAATCAGGCAGCGACACCAAGAAACATTATTGTTTTACTTAAATTGATGAGTGACTAATCAATTAATTTGATTCACAGTAACTATACATCCTTATATATACACACATAATACAAGTCCCTGTCTCAAAAATAGAAATAAAAAATCATATAAATACACACAATTCTATCTCAATATATTTGGTATACAGTAGTGTCAACGTAAGAAGACATTAGTTCTGAAAGCTACTTACTGTACTGTACACCGTTCCTCAGTGTTTCACTTTATATGTTGTGGTCGAGAACAACGTCATAAAAAATTGAAAGTGAAACTGCTAGTCAGGAAGATTAACACCCTTAAAGTGGCTGTCGTCAGGACCTTGCCTAGGGATATACAGTACAAGTAAAATATATAATACTTCCACACACTATTACTACTACTTTGCTGTCACTCGGAATCGAGTATGACGATCATCCAGCTATGATACAATGATACGAGCTCTTAAGGATGTCGTCACCTTCGTTGGTGAGCTCTGCGGTGACCAGAGAAGCCTATACGGGACCAGCAGGGTCGTCCACAGATGTTGCACGTGTGGAGGGCTACATCTATAGCGGGAGAGGCGGTGGCGGCGTCTTTCCAGCGTTGGCGCTTGTCTGCCTCGGTATGCAGTCGGGCGAACTCGAAAGTATTGACACCTTTTTGTGTGGTGCTCCTCCAAACGTTGCGGTGAGGAGGTCGATTTAGCACCTTTTCAGGTTTGTCTTAAACATTTTCAGTTGTCCGCCAGCATTACGTTTACTCTTCGTTAGGTGGCTGTAAAGTAGTTGCTTTGGCAGTGTACTGTCGTCCAGTGCGGGGAACATGGCCAGTCCAACATAGTTGTTCATGGATAATGGTAGCCTCGATGATCCTACAGTTGGTGTCAGCAAGAATACTGGCATTTGTTCTCTGGTCTTCACAGCGAAATTGGAGGATGGAACGTAGACTACGTTAGTGAAAGTTTTCAAGTGCCTTGAGGTGCCTCCTGTATGTGATCCATGTCTTGCTGCCATATAGCAAGGTGGGGAGGACCACTGTTCGATATACGTGCAACTTTGTAGATAATTTCCTTACAGCTGAAGACACGGTTACGGAGTTTGCCAAAGGCTTGAGAGGCACATATGATCCGATGTTGAATCTCTTCATCGATGTCGGCGGTGGTGGACAGGTGGGAGCCGAAATACTGAAAGTGGGTAACATTAGAGAGAGTAGTACCGTTAAGCTGGATGGATGGTGGAGGTATGGCTGAACCACGGGTAGGCTGAAAGAGAATCCGAGTCTTTCGTACATTCCCCTCAAGGCCTTAGGAACCTTGAGTACAGAGACAGGTTAAAGCATCTTAATTTGCACTCCCTCGAGAGACGTAGAGTGAGGGGCGATATGATAGGTGTATAAATGGAAGTCAGGGCTAAACAAATGAACTGGCCCTTTAACCGTTGATTCTTGCTGGGTTAATGGGGCTGGAACATGTAAAAGTATATAGGGTTTTAGTAGCGAAACCCAACTGCCCTTTCTGTATTTATTAAGAAAATCACCGTAACTTAATCACTGTAGCAATGAGTGTTAACATGAGGATGGAGGCTATATTAAATAACTCTTCTAAAATACGTCCTGCTTGTGTGAGAGAGTGAGTTAGAGTGCTTGTAATACCCGTCGGGGGAGAAGGGTAATATACGTCCTCCCTCGAGGGAAGACGGAATCATCCACGATGGCTCTCAATAACGTCTTCATCTCGTCAAGGACATCAAACTACTGCCACAAGAGGTGGCCAGAGAGCCGGCTACTTAATGCCTTAGCTCAGCAATAAGTGACGCGACTTTCCGTGCTCTGAACATGCTACCTCATAGCTAGTGGAAAGTTGCAGAGGGTAATAGAGTATATAAATCAAATGTAATTAACCCATTTATATAAATACTTCTGCCTATAAGACAGGGGCTATTACACAAAGGGGACATTACAGAGGTACTCAAACTATCCAATCAGGAGCGAACTCGTAACAATGGTTTTCAATTAGACAAATTTAGATTTAGGCGCGAAATAGATAAACATCGGTTTGGAAATAGAGTAGTGGATGATTGGAACAAGTTACCAAACATCTTCATTAACTCGGTTACGCTGGATAGCTTCAAACATAGGTTGGATGGATATATGAGCAATAGGGGTTGGGTGTAAATGGGACTGCCCAGTATGGGCAAATAGGGCCGCTGCAGTTTCCTCCATTCCTATGTTCTTACGCATCTGTGGAGGTGTTCAGGATCTCCTGTGGGTCGCATTCAGTGTAAGCGACAAGGGTGAGGACATCTGCATGCTGAAGTTCAGTAATGGAAGCTGCCGATACCTTTGTTCCTGCCTGGAGTCGTCTTATGTTGAAAAGACCCTTCGTCCGGTACTGGATGTTCAACCCGCCGGCTAAATTGGCACTTGCACGAATGAGGAAGGGAACCAAGAAAGTGAAATTGAGAGTTGGTGCCAGTACAAATTCTTGTTTTTCCCCGATTAGATGGTGAAGAACTCAGACTGGGTGCAATTGTGCGGGACATTGCCATTCATGCCATTGTGAAGTTGCTTCAATGGAGATGAATTTCGGTGGGTAGCCAAAACGGCTGAAAGCAATGTAAAGATCATGACGCTGTTCTCTGCACTTTTCCTGTATTTAGCGGGCAGCAAAGATCATGTCAGTGGTGCCACATGATGGTCTAAAGCCACATCGAGATTCCAGGAGGAAGTTTTCCACCTCGGGAAGAAATCTATTTAGGAGGACTCGGGCGATAATCTTGCCAGCTACGAAGAGCAGCAAGATCCCTCGCTGGTAAGTAGAGGTCATTCTGCTTTATACACCTCGGCTAAGATTCCAACAGTCCCTGAGGCTTTGTTATTTTTCATCTGCTCGATAGCAGTGGCTACGTCATCCAAGGATGGAAGATAGCTGAG